>CAUYQV010017909.1:0-81691 GCA_963574575.1 Galagoides demidoff
TTCTTTTTCTTTTTTTTTTTTTTTTGAGACAGAGCCTCAAGCTGTCCCCCTGGGTAGAGTGCTGTGGCATCACAGCTCATAGCAACCTCCAACTCCTGGGCTCAAGTGAGTCTCCTGCCTCTGCCTCCCAAGTAGCTGGGACCACAGGTGCCCGCCACAACGCCTGGCTATTTTTTTTGGTTGCAGCCATCATTGTTGTTTGGTGGGCCCGGGCTGGATCTGAACCCGCCACCTTAGGTATATGTGGCTGGTGCCTTAGCCACTTGAGCCACGGGTGCTGAGCCCTATCTTCTTTTGAAAAACTTCTTTTCATGTCTTTACTCACTTTTTGAAGGAGATGTTTTATTTTTCCTTACTGATTTATTTAAGTTATTTGTATATTCTAGATGTTAACCCTTTGTTGGATGTATAGTTTGTGAAAATTTTCTGCCATTCTGTAGGTTATCTCTTTACTGTGTTGATTATTTTATTCTTTGACTTTTCAATAACAGCTATTCTCACTCGTGAAATAATATTTCTGTGGTTTTAATTGGAATTTCTCTGGTGATTAGTTATGTTGAACATTTTTTTCCATATCCTTGTTAACTATTTGTGTAACTTCTTTTGAAAAATATCTATTGATGTCATTTATCTACTTTTTAATGGAGGGATTTTTTAGTGGGGTTGTTACATTGCTTTGAGTTCTTTATTGATTCTGGATATTAGTCCTTTGTTGGATACATAGTTTGGAAACATTTTCTCCCTACAGGTTGTTTTTTCACTCAATTGATTATTTGTTTTGCTATGCTGAAGGTTTTTTTTGGAGACAGAGTCTCACTATGTCACCCTTGGTGAGTGCAGTGATATCACAGCTCACAGCAACCTCAAACTCTTGGGCTTAAGTCATTCTCTTGCCTTAGCCTCCCAAGTAGCTGGGATTATAGGCACCCGCCATAACAGCTGGCTATTTTTTTTTGTTGTTGTTGCAGTTGTCATTGTTTTAGCTGGCCTAGGCCATATTTGAACCCACTAGCCTCAGCGTATGTGCTAGTGCACTACTCACTGAGCTACGGGTGGGCACTGAGCCTATGCAGAAGCTTTTTAGTTTAATTAAGTTTGTTTCTGTTACTTTATCTTTTTATTATTGGTGTATAGAAATGCTACCAATTTTTGTACCAGTTTTGTGTCTTGAAACTTTACTGAATTCATTTATCAAATCTAGGAGTCTTTTAAAGGAGCTATGAGTTTTCTAGGTATAAAATCATATGATCAGCAAACAGATAATTTGACTTCCTCTTTTTCAATTGGATTAATTTTATTTCTTTCTCCTGCCTTATTCTTCTGATGAGGACATTCAATACTGTATTGAAAAGGAATGGTGAAAGTGGGCATCCTTTTCTTGCTCTAGTTCTTAGGGAGAATGCTTTAATGTTTCCTCATGAAGTATGATGTTGGCTGTGAGCGGGTTTTTCATATATGGCTTTTATTATTTTGAGATATGTTCCCTCTATAACTATTTGTTGAAGATTTTTTCTCATCTTATCAAATGTTTTTTCGATATCATCAAAATGATCCTGTGAGTTTTATTTTCCTTTTTTTCTTTTGGTTTTCTAAGTATTGTTTTAGTTTTATGATATCTTAAATTTTAATAAACTTAGACGATACAAGTGTTTTTTGTTTACATGGATGACTTGTATAATGTTGAAGGTAGAACTTTTAGTGTACTTGTCACCAGAATAGTGTACATTGTACCCAACTCAGGCAATCCCCAAGTCACAACATCCAACTTACATACAACTCACAGGAACAGAGGCTATTACAGTAAGTGCCTGAGTTACAAACATCCAACTAATACAACTTGTACTTAAGAACAGAGGCTATTACAGGTAATAGGTAAATTTGCCTGTTTCAACTTACTTGCAAATTGAACTTAACAAACCTACAGGAACCTATTCTGTTTGTAACCCAAGACTGCCTATAGGAAGATTTTTATCTTTTCACCACTCTCCCTCCTCAGATTTCAGTGTCTACTGAGACATGTGAAAGAACATGAGGTATTAGTTTTTCTATTCTGAGATCTTTCACTTAGGATAATGTTCTCCAGTTCAATCCAAACAAGAAGGTTTTAGATTTATTACTTGAATCTCATTTGATTTGTGTACAATGAACCATCCTTGCATTGCTGGAATAAATCCCAGTTCATCATGGTGTATTATCTTTTTGATGTGCTATTGGATGTGGTTGGCTAGTAGTTTGTTGAGGATTTTTGCAAGTATGTTCATCAGGAATGCTGGTGTGTAATTTTCTTTTTTTTTGTTGCATCCTTTCCTGGCTATAATATCAGGGTAGTGCTGGCTTTGTAGAATGAGTTAGAGAGAATCTCTTCTTCCTTGGTTTTTTTTTTTTTTTCTGAGAACACATTTGGTAGGATTGGTACCAGTTCCTTCTTGTACATCTAGTAAAATTCGAATGTGAATTCTTCTGGTCCTGGGCTATCTTTTGTTGGAACTTTATTTTTTCATTATTGATTTAATCTCACTACTCATTATTAGACAATTCTGAGTTTCTATTTCTTCCTGGTTCACTCTTGGCAGGTTGTATGTCTCCAGGACTTTATCCATTTCCTCTAGGTTTTGTATTTTATAAGAGTCGAACTGTTCCTGGTAGTTTCTAATGATCTTTTGTGTTTTTATGATATCAGTTTCAATGTCTTTTTTCTCATTTCTGATTGTGTTTATTTGAATCTTCTCTCTTATCTTTTTGAGGAACCAATTTCTTTCCTGTTGATCCTTTTAATGTACTCTTTTACTGTACTTTTTCTTTAAATCTCAATTTCATTTAGTTCTTCTCTGACCTTTGTTATTTCTTTCTTCTAGCTTTGGAATTGGTTCTTGTTTTTCTAGTTCCTTGAGATATGATGTTAGGTTAATTCATGATCTTTTTAAACATTTATGTAGGCATTTATTACTATTAACATCCATCCCACTTAGCAGCTTTTACTGTATCTGAGGAGTTTTGGTATACTGTATCTCTGTTTTTATTAGTGTCAAAATTATTTTTAATTTGATTTTAATTGCATAATTGACCTAAAATCATTCATGAGCATGTTGTTTAATTCATGTTTTATGTATTTTTGAGGATTCTCTTTGAATTGTTTTCTATGTTCTAAGAAGATGGCTTGCTGTGATTTTAGTTTTTTGAAGTTTATTGAGACTTGTTTTGGTTTAACATATAGTCTGTCTTGGAAAATGTTCCTTGCACTCTGAAGAATATATACTTTATGGTTTATTTTATATTTTTAATTATTTGGTTTTATTGTTTTCAAATTTGTCTATGTACATCATTTGAGTACTACGATATAAACTCTTCATTCTTTAGCTTTTCCCTTCTTTTAATTACTTACATTTCTCAGAGACTTTAAAATTAACATTTAATAGCAAAGCAAATATTTCCATGAATTATAAAGTTAATAGAAATAGTGTCACCAAGTGCCTCTGTTCTATAAATTATATAATCAAAATGAATTTATTGAAGCAAATTAAATTTTAATAGTGTCTCCAGTTACGTTTCTACATGGGACTTATTAAACATCTTTATATTTAATACAAAATTTTTCCAAATCCAAATGTTATTTTTAACTTTCATTATTACCTCTGTTTTTTCATTGTCCTTAGGGTAATATAACTTCATGTGATTTTACAATGAGTACCTACTTTTTCATTACATCCTAATACTGATTATGTTGACATGGGAGTAGTTTATATAGCTGAATTAGTCATATGACCATTTCATTACATATATTGGAGATTTGGGGTTTTACATATTACTTGGTACTCTGGTCTAGATGTTTCTTTCACTCAAAATTTATATATTGAAATCTAATCCCCAATTCAATAGTATTAAGAGATAGGGTTACTGGTGTTGTTTAAAAAGAGGCCACCCAAAGCAGTTCGTTTACCCTCTCTTTCAGGTGAGGGCACATCTATGAATAAATCCCAAACAGATGTTGGATCTGCTAGAGGCTTGAACATGGGCTTCCCATGCGCCAGAACTTTGAACAATAAATGTCTATTGTTTGTAAATTACCCAGTTTAAGATACTTTGTCACAGCAGCCCATTAGACTAAATCATTGAGTAACACAAATATAAAATAAAAGCTACCTATTGAACGAAGGGATTTGTTTTTCATTACATTTCAATTCCAACTAAAAATGTGGACTTTCAGAAGCCTAACAAATACTATTTGATCACAGTATGTTATATAATAGATCTTAATTTCATTTCATTTCAAAAAGAAATGCCATAGGACTTTGTACTTTGAACCGTAAGCATTGACCAAATTTCTACATTTAAAATAAGGTTTAAGACTGATTTTCATACAAATAAGTGCTTACTGCTAAGTTATCTTCATATATGTATATCCTATCCCTTTCTACATCCTATATTAAGGGAAGTAGAAAGACTGCTTAATTCTTATTTTTTTAGTACCTCAAACATACCACATTTTTTTTGTTCAAAGATAGATTTTATTAGATTATTGGCAAGCTCACATTTTGCTAAATTATATAAATGTGATTATATTTTATACTTTTTATATTGCTAAACTTTTTAATAAAATTAAACTTGTCATCTTGAAAGGCCAAAGATTTAAAAAACTGTTTTGTGATTTACTACATACTATGGGAAATATTAGGAGATGATTCAATTTAGTTCATGGTTAATCATATCTTAGGATCTAGTTTAATCTTATTTTCATATTTATAAATCAAAGTTTACACATTCCTTTTATTGATATTGTTCAATATGAGAAAATACACAAATTATAAAACATAAGTTAGATGACTTGGAAGAATTTTATGTCCTGTTACAATTTATTTTCTATGAATATTGAAGAAACTATGTGTTTTTACTACATAGATACTATTTTTCAATTCTACTAAACTTTCTGTTACATTTATGTTTTATTATTTAATGTTTAAAAAATTGTCTTTAGACAGTTCTCTTTTATACACACACATACACATGAGAAGATGATGTAGTTGCAAATTTAATGTGGACTTTCCCAGTCTGCTAAAATAAATTTCTGTCACTACCCCTTGCTAACTAGTTCTCATCTCCCTTTGGAAGGGATCATTAAGCAGATCTCTATATCTGAATCAGTAAGCTAATATATAAATTCTCTTCAGTTATATCTTCTGTTCAAGCCTGTGGGCACATTAGTCTGGAACCCAAATGGATGATTGTAGCTTTTGGTGGACTTTGTTGTCCTTTCTTCTCTAGTTTCTTTTACCTCCATAATGTGTCCCTGAGTTAAGTACAGTGGTATCATCATTGGGCTCCTTCTAGACTCAAGGGATCCTCCTGCCTCAGCCTCCCAAGTTGCTGGCACTACAGGCATACATCACTGTGCCTAACTTTTCTATTTTTAGTAGAGACATGGTCTCAAACTCCTGGCCTCAAGCAGTCCTCCTGCCAGGACCTCCCAAAGTGCTAGGATTACAGGTGTGAGCCACTGCCCTGGCCTATAATTCATTATTTACATGTTAAAACTGAAGGTTGTTCAAAACCAGAAACCAGTTTCTTCATTCTTTATTCTTCTAGTCTTATCTTCAATTTTAAATTTTCTCCCGTTTTCAAAAACTCCATAGTTCACAACTGATTCTCTGGTAGCACTTTAGATTCGTTTAAAAACATTCACTAACCTATTTGGAATAAAAAGAATTTGAGCTTTGGACTCAGAGAAAATTTAATGATTAACTCTTTGTGACTATTTTTAGCATTTAATTAAAATTTTACATTTTTATCAATATCTTTGGAATAAAAATGATTTAGCCTAGCCTTATTCTGACTCTTTTCCTGTGTTTCTTTGTTGATCCATACTAATTATAGATGTTCTATGTTTAGATTTATTTTATTATTATTATTATTATTATTGCCTGGGCTGGGTTTGAACCCACTACCTTCGGCATATAGGGCCAATGCCCTACCCTCTTGAGCCACAGGCACCGCCCTTTAGATTTATTTTTTGCATTTAGATTTTTAAATATGAAATGTCTGAAGAACTCTATTACCATTTTTTCCCCTGTGGATCTTATGAGATCAATGTAGTTATTTAAAAGTCACAAAGAAAAGTTATTTCCCTATAAGAATTCATGTTGGGAGCTTATTTTAATCACTTTCAACTCTGATAGTTCTCTGATAAAATATGAATCCATTCTTTTTTAAAAGAAAAATGTTTAATAATAGCTTTATTAAGATAGAATTCATATGTCAGAAAATTCACAATTTTAAATTGTACAATTCAGTGCTTTTTAGTATATTCACAGTGTCATGCATCACTCACCACTATCTAGCTCTAGAATATTTTATCACCCCCAAAAGAAACCCCTATCCCTATTCCCCACTCCATTCCCTTACACTTTCAGCCCTGGCAATCACTAGTCTACCTTCTGTTTCTTTAGATTTGCCTATTCTGGACATTTCATATAAGTGGAATCATGCAATGTATGGCCTTCTGTTTCTTCCATTTAGTATAAAGTTTTCATGGTTCATCCATGTTGTCGTATATGCCGGAATTCCATTTCTGTTTATGACCAAATAAGATTCCATTCTATGAATATACAGTACTGTATTTTGTTTGTGCATCATTTCTTGAGTGACCATACAAAGTAGTCTTTGATGTGCACTGTAGACATTAAAAGCATGTGTGGTTGTGTGTGTTTTAATTTTTGTATGTTTGCTTAATGGTTGTCATGGATTTAAGCTTGCCTTTCAAAATTCTAAAAACTTCTTAATTCTAAAACACTCTGACCCCTACAGGTTTTAGGTAAGAAATTCTATATAATATTTAGATATTGTTAGAAGATTTGGTCATCTCTAAAGGAGAATTTTCAATTTATCCTTTTTTTCTAGGTAAACATTCATTAGACCCTTCCTTTCTTTTCCTTATATCTCTAAGTAAAAGACATCCATATTGACTATAATTATAAATCTTTGTCTTACTCACCTCATCTAATTGGTCTTTATGCCCATTGTATTAATCTGTTTTCTCCTTTCTGTTCTCACCACCAGGTACTGAGTTCATTTTGTTTTAAACTATAATGGAGCAGCTTCTTTACATCTACCAGCAGCTTACGTCTAATAGAGTACTTACCAAACCATGTTTTAACAATCTCTCTCTTTTTAAGCCACCAGCCTATATAAGCTCCTTGAAAGCAGGAACTGTCGTTTATCTCTTGGCTCTTTTCCGCAGTGACCAGAAGAGGGTTTGTACTTATGTATTTGCAGAAGGAATAGTGATGAATGGGTAACATGGATGAATATTATCACTTAACATTTCTTCTCTTCTTTAGTACAGTGTTTCTTAACATCTTTTAAATAGGTGAGCCATAAGATTTTTTAAAAAGATGTCATTATTTTTGAGCTACAAAAATTTTAGGAACTATATTATCAAAAATTATATTATTAAAGTTCATTTTAAGAATAGACTAATATTTATTATGCAAAGTAAATATGAATGCCTTTTATTTAGAGATATGAGGAAAATTTATCACTTGTAGTAAGTGACCTGGTATTTAATTTCCTTTAAATTACATTTGGGGTGGTGTGGGATAGGATAACTTACCAACAGTAAATTAAAAGTAAGATAATATTTTAAATGTCATTTGAGGCCAAATGCATCTATAAATGGATAGTTAAAAGTAAATCTTAAGTTATAGGAGTAAAAGTATAAGCAAAACTGCTTTGATGTTGTTATATTTTAGAGTTCTTTATATTTTATTCTTTCTAAATCAACTGGTTTTAATTTCTTAATAAGACAATTGTGAATATGTCAGCACCATATTTTTTAAATACTAACTTTTAAAATATTTGAAATTTGTTCCTTTTAATTACATAAATACAACTTACAGATGTGGTGAGGTCATCTTAAGGCAAATTTACACACTTCAAAGAATTTTTATGCTTCTCTTTAATCACGTCACCAATAGTTTTTCGTGCTGTCTTTAATAAGCAATCTGTAAGGCAGAAGATTTTAGAAGTCCAGTGCACCATCCATTGTGCAACAGAGCCACTTAAGGCAGAAAATGTTAAAATGAAGAACTGCAACTTAAATAATTCAAACGTCTATAATAATAAAAAAAAAATGCCAGGGTGTCTAGGGTGTCATCCAAGTGATCAGCAACTGAGCAGCTAAGATACAAGCATGCTTCTTGGTCCCCTAGGTTACTATGCCTTGGATGCTCTCAAATCATTCCATTTTAAGGGGAAGAAATAACTATTTATATTTAGTTACTCACTTTTTTGTGTGTGTGAGACAGGAAAAAATTACCCTCACTTTATTGCCCTCAGTAGAGTGCCATAACATTATAGCTCACAGCAACCTCAAACTCTTTAGCTCAAGTGATCCTCTTGCCACAGACTCCCAAGTAGCTGGGACTACAGGTGCCTGCTACTACACTCAGCTATTTTTTTGTTGTTGTTGTTGTTGCAGTTTTTGGCCAGGGCTGGGTTTGAACCCACCACCTCTGGCATATGGGGCCAATGCCCTACTCCTTTGAGCTACAGGCGCCTATCTACACTCAGCTATTTTTTAGCGATGGGGTCTCACTCTTGCTCAGGCTGGTCTTGAACTTCTGAGCTCAAGCAGTCCACCCACCTTGACCTCCCAGAGTGCCAGGATTACAGGCGTGAGCCACTGCACTTGGCCTTATTCACTTAAGTAGTAAGTTTAAACAGAAGTCATTACTGCCTTTAACACTAACTCTGCGACCTTCTAAATCAGAGGTCAACAAAGTTTTTCTGCGAAGGACCAGAGGTAAATATTTTAGACTTTGAGAACCTGGTCTATCTGAAGTTACTCAACTTTGCTGTTGTAGTGTGGGAACAACCATAGATAATACATAATAAGCATGACTGTGTTCCAGCTTTATTTATGGACACTGAAATTTGAATTTTTGTAATTTGGGAGTGAAATGAAGTATTTTTCTCCTTTTGACATTTTGAACCATTTAAAGTTGTTAAAACATTTTTGGCTCATAGGCTACACAAAAATAGGTAACAGAGTGAGTTTGTTCTGTTGGCTGAAGTTTGCCAATTTCTACTCTAAATTATTAATTCCACTGGCTGGGAATATCTGCTTTAGTAATACATTCTTAAATTTCTCCAGTACCACATCTATCACACCACCCTAAAGTTATCAACAATCTGAGCTTATGCCCTCAAACAAAAGATGCTTATTTGTTACCAATAGCTGCTTCTGGGCAACCCCAGTAATGTTGTTTCTCTGTCCCATTAGACAAGTAGTTTGTGGAATTAAATAGAAATTACAGCACATCCTGCTGTGAAATTTGTCTTTGGTTGTATTGATGTAGTGTGGTTCAATGGAAATAAAACTGGGAGAAATGGAAAACAGGCTGATTCTATGAATAAAGTGGTCAAGTTTCTTAAATCTCTAAAGGCTCCATTCCTCACCTCCTCGTCAGGAAGGATTATTAAAAAGTTATAATAATAGATTTGGAATCACTGGTAAATCAAAAATACTTTTGCCTTACCATTTGCCACTTACCTTTGTTGCATTTGTGGTGGTGGGTTGCACTGTATTTTTGCTTTTACATGTGACTTCTGATGGGGTTCCCATCACATGCTGATCCCTTGAAAACATGATATAGGTTAAGGATTGCACATTAACATCTGTCAGGCATTTTGTAATTATTACTCTCACATTTCAAGCTACTCTTATCTCCTTACTATGGTAAATGTATCAGGTTCATTACTAAATACTACTATGAAATTTTAAAATTACATTCTATATATCCTTTCTTAACTACTACTCTGTGAAGGCAGAAATTTTGTCTGTTCTGTCTCTGCTTTATCTCTAGCACCCAAAACAGTGTCTGGAATATATTTGAGTCTCATAAAATAGTTTCTGAGTAAATCAGTGACATAAATAACTCCATGTGTTCACTTTCTTTTCTTGTCAAGAGAAGTATAGAAATCACATTGGAAATAAAATGAAATGAAACACAATACATAAGATTAAAAAATTCGAATTTACTGAAATATAATTCTGTCCACAGACTTCTTCAGAGTCCATGATCTTTATTTTTTTAAATGTAGAAGAATTTTTAATTAATATTGGGAATGCACTATCCATAACTAAGAGTTGTAAAATTACTCTTGATATAAAACAAATGTAAGATTTATTTGTTGTACATACAAATGCAAGATTTATTTGTTGTCTTCTTTAAGAAACCCTCCACTTTTAAATTATAACTGAAAGAAGAGTGAATATTTTTTAGCTGATTTTGGTGAAATTTCTTAAGGTTACAACAAGAAGAAAAATAGATTTTAGCAAGCTACACAAAAATGTCATTTTTTAAAGGAAAATACTGGAGTATCTCATGGAATAGATAGGTGGGAAAGAAAGAAACAAAGGTGGCTCTGGGGACATTATTTTTCTCCAAAGCAGAGTTATTGATGGAAGCTCCTAAATCATGGGTCCATATTTGGAAATGGAAGAAAAGCTGGCTAATCCAGCTTTAATCATAGATGAATGCCTGAATTGGTCAATCAGGGCCAGAGAGTGGACTCATGCAGTAGATCTGTTAGCACTGAGAGCCACTGTTTGTTTGGTATTATGGTGATTTGGGAAGCCACTTCAAGTGATATCTATTATGTAGTCTTAGAAACAGTGCATTTTTTGGTATTATTTCTTAAGATAAAATATTTCAGTCCAAACTATAAGATAGCTTTATTCATTGACAATTATATGAATTACATTTCCTATAATGAATTTTAATATGTGCCAGATGACTCATGACTAGCATATTAGTAAATGGTTTAATGTCATATAACACACGTAAAGCCAGTATTGTGTAATGGCAATATAGCATGGGGCTTAAGATTATAGGCCCTTGAGCCAGACTTGCGTGGCTTCATATCCCAGCTCTACCATTTGCTAGTTTAGCTGTGAAAGTTTGTGCAAATTTAATTCAATCTCTGCCCCTCATCATCATTATCTGTAAAAAGAAAAGAAGCTCCTACAATACAAGCAAACCAAAAAGTCTCACTGGCACATGGCATACAACAATAAGCATTTAGTTCTTCCTCAGAAATTAGTGTGTTAAGATGGACTAAGTCTGTTCTAGGCTGAGCTGGAATTTCTTCTGGGTGAAAAATTAGTCTAGTAGGTCTAATCTGAGAAATGTTTCTCTCAGAATGAAAGGCAAGATCACAAGGGGACAGGCCCAA
The DNA here is from genome assembly GCA_963574575.1 of Galagoides demidoff. Taxonomy (NCBI): domain Eukaryota; kingdom Metazoa; phylum Chordata; class Mammalia; order Primates; family Galagidae; genus Galagoides; species Galagoides demidoff. Next base: position 11,230 of record CAUYQV010017909.1, read on the forward strand.
CAACCTGAGCTTATTTCAAGACTCTACTTGGGTGACCTCTACCATTGGCTAAAGAAAGTCACATAGCTAAGCCCAAAGTCAAAGCATACAGAAGTACATACTTTATATGAGGTATGATGGAGGGGGAGAAAGGAGTAATATAATCTACCACAGAGGATAACTAATGCAGTCATTAATTAAAGAATCATTACACAATGGTGATTCTTTCTAAGAAACACATCGTTAGCTGGTTTCTTTTTGTGTGGATATCATAGTGTGCTTTTACAAACCTATACGGTATAGTCTATTTCACAGTGAGGTGACTTGGTATGACTTACTGCTCCTGGGTTACAAGCATATTACTATATTGAATACTGCAAGTAATTATAACACAGTAAGTATCTAAACACACCAAAAAATAGAAAAGGTGCAGTAAAAATATATTATAAAAGATAAAAAAGGTACACCTATATACAGTATTTACAATGAATAGAGCTTGATAAATTTTTTAAAATGCAAGGAAACCTAGCCAAAACAAAACACATCTCTGTTGTTGTGAGCATTTATTAAATGAGAGAGATAGGTGATGAATAAATTAATATTTAGTGTGTTCCACAATCCCTTACCTACAGTTATAAAATCAAAAGCTTCTGAAAACTGGAAGTTTATGCAGTTCATATGGTAGTAAAACCTGACCCAATCTAATTCATTTAGTAGCAAAACACACAAAAGACTATTTATAGCCTTTTTAAAAAATACTATTTAGAAAGAACATATGTTTTGCTGCAAGGATATTAACATATTTTATTTCAGAGTGCTGTCCTAGACCTTTTGGATAGGAGTCCAGTGTAAAGCATGTTACATAATTAAAGTATATGTACCATACACATATTACCTTTAAAAACTCAGAAAACACTTAATTCCAAAAGATGTCTGGCCCCCCCAAAGATTTTGTAGGGCTATATAATATCTAGAAATTATAAATACAAAGAATGGAAATAAAGTAGGCATGGATACAGAGAATCCAGCCCAGTGGAGAGAAGGATCAGGGTTGGAGGCAGAGGTTGTAGCTAGAGTGGTGAGAGAAACTTCTCTGGGAAGGGGCATTTGAGCAAATTCCAGAAGCATATCATGGAGCATTTAAGGGAAAAGATTGTTTCAGGGACTGGGGAGAGACGTGGCTATCTGGGAAAGTGTTCCAATTTGAGGGAAGATCAATGTTAAAGACCTAAACCAAGCATGGGCTTATCATATTTAAAGAAAAACATGAAAGCTACTAAGTCTGTAGAATACCAAGCAAGGTCATCAGATAGGCCATCTGAAAGGGAACCAGGAGCCAGTTCATCTAAGGCAAGATCAGGCCTTTGGAAGTCTTTGGGGGATTTTGAACAAGCAAGTACCATGTTTCCCTGAAAATAAGACCTACCCCCAAAATATAAGCCCTAGCAGGATTTCTATGCATTTGTTAAATATAAGCCCTACCCCGATAATAAGACCTAGTGATGGGCGTGGCTATGCAGCATATCTGCATAGCCACACCATACATTTCGGCAATGAGCAGTAAGGAAGACTGGAATACCTTTTATAAGACATCCCCTGAAAATAAGCCCTAGTGTGTCTTCTTGAGAAAAAATAAATATAAGACAGAGTCTTATGTTCAGGGAAACACAGTATCTTAAATTCAATTTTCTTTTTAAAAATATCACTTTGTTCTTCTCTGGATAGTAAAACCATCACTCTTTTGCTATGTGGATAATAAATTATTGCAGTAGTAAGGATTGGAGAAAATAAATTATCGTGGCTCTGGATGAAAATCATAAATTTAAGGTATCTGGTCACATAGATACTTTTTAATAAAATATCTTAAATATATATTGTACACATACACACAAATCTATAGGTTTTGAGGGGACAGAGTCTCACTCCATTCACTATGTTGCCCAGGCTAGAGTGCCATGGTTCACTGCAGCCTCAAACTCCTAGGCTCAAGAGATTCTCCTCCCTCAGCCTCCTGGGTAGCTAGGACTAAAGGTATACAGCACTATACCTAGCTAATTCTTTCTATTTTTCTAGAGGTGGGCTCTTGCTCTTGCTCAAAATGATCTCAAATTCCTGGCCTTAGGCAACCCCACTACCTTGGCCTCCCAGAGTGCTAGGATTCCAGGTGTAAGCCAGTGCCCAGCTTATATTTTAATAAAATAATTTCACTTGGCTTTCCATTGAGCAAGTGTTGTATATAAAGTAATAATCTAAACATTGTTGTACTATTAGTTTCGTTGGTTATTGTTCTACATTTTTCTCTAAGTGTTGGCAAATTAGCTTGGTCATGATAGCCCTCTCCCTCCTCTTCTCAAAGATGCTTCACTTCTACTTGCTGAGAGAACAAGGAGGTGAAAGAGCCCCAAACTTGGAATAATAAGAACTGTCTGTAACATTGGTTGAGTTCTATAACCTCTCGGATTTCAGTTTCTGATGCTATAAAATGGATTAAATCACCCGATTCATATAGCCCCCCCCTTTTTTTTTTTACCATCAGTCATAAATTTAGCAAGTCCTTTGTGTTAAGTCTAAAATTTTATGATTCTTTTTTTTTGTTTGTTTGTTTTATTAAATCATAGCTGTGTACATTAATACTATCATGGAGTACAGTGTACTGTTTCTATATACAATTTGAAATACTTTCATCCAACTGGTTAGCTTAGCCTTCATGTCTTTTTCTTAGTTATTCTGTTAAGACATTTATATTCTACATTTAGAGAGATTCTCATGTACCCTTATAGCATGAACCATAGGCGTGATCCCACCAATCACCCTCCCTCCACCCATCCTTCTTCCTCCCTTCCCATTCCTCTCCCCTCTTCCCATATTCCTGGGCTAAAATTGGATTATAGCTTTCCTATCAAAGCTATAAATTAGTTTCTTTTTTTTTTTTTTTTAATAAAGAGCCTCAAGCTTTCCCCCTGGGTAGAGTGCTATGGCATCACAGCTCACAGCAACCTCCAACTCCTAGGCTCAAGTGAGTCTCCTGCCTCACCCTCCCAAGTAGCTGGGACCACAGGCACCCACCACAACGCCCAGCTATTTTTTGGTTGCAGCCGTCATTGTTGTTTGGCGGGCCCGGGTCGGATTCGAACCCGCCACCTTAGGTGTATGTGGCTGGTGCCTTAGCCACTTGAGCCAGACACCAAGCCCCTTCAGCTCTTAATTCAGCTGCTATTGCACCCCTCATTTTTGGCTCAGATGGGTTTACCTCTCCCCTTACTAAGGCTGTTGTTGTTTGGTCAGTTATAACTGACCTTTTGTGTGTCATTGTTCTCTCCTTCCTTCCTAGCTCCCTCTCTTTTACCAGGTTATGATAAAGAAGTTTCTTTAAAATAGGAAGAAACTTTTCTTCATCCTTAATCTCTTTCCAGGTTCTTCCCTATCTCCCTCCTTTCTCTCACCATCAAACTTCTTTAAAAAATTGTCTCAAACCCTTTGTCTCCAATTTCTCAACTGCCCTCTCATCGTCATCATCTTGAAGCTCAGCTTATTCTCCAGTCACCATTGAAATCACCATCTAAGGCCACCATAGACCCTTAAATAGCCATCTTCATTCTCTGTGGATTGCTTCTGTCTTTGACACAGCCGACCTCACCCAAGCTCTAACACTCTTACCACTTGGCTTGCTTAGCCCCGTGCTCCACCTTCGCCTAACTTCCCCTGACATTTCTTTCCACTCCTTTCCCTCACCTAACCTCTTAAATGTTTTCCTCCTCCATATTTCTATTCTTATTCTCCTCCATTACTCCTAGAGCCCTCGGTGAGCACCATTCTTGGCTCTGTCTGCTTTCTCAGCCTCTCTGCCCGCCTGCAGGCTTAGTCTACATGCTAACTCAACATGTCCACCTGTGGCCAGGGATCCTCCTAACCCAACACTCCTATCCTCAGGGTTCTGATTTTGCTCCATATCACCGTCATTTTGTTAATGGCTGCATCAATCCCTTAATCACCTTATAAAAGGGACGTTACCTAACAAATGCAATCAGTGTAACCCTCAGTGAATCCCCGTCACCCAAACTAGAAAGGTTTGCATCATCAACTGTTCTCTCTCCCTTATCTTCCCATCTGAATAGCCTCCCAGTTTTTTGCAATCCTTTTGCAGCAATGTCTCTTACATCTGGCATCTGTAACCATTGATACTACTCTACTCACTGTCGTTTGCCACATCTCACAAACTGATTTCACCACATTGACCTTTCTCCTTCCAGCCCATCCTTTCCATCTTAGTTCAAGTCATCTTTCTAGGAAAGCTTCATTCATTTGAGTGTCTGCTGAGTGCCAGATGCTATGTTGGGTGTTTTGGATACAGTCATAAACATACTAAGGATAGTCCCTGACCTCATGAGGTTTATAGTTAAGTTAGGTCACTCCTATGGATGAAAAATGTTGCAGGTCTTTTTTACTTAATGGAAAAAATTCACGCTCCTCTTCTCGGCCCAAAACTCACTTGATAATTTTTTCTGAGTGCTTACTAAGCCCTTTCCTTGCTAGAAGCACAATCAATGCGGTAAGCAGAGTTTCACATCAAAGAGTAAAGATAAATCGTTATAATATAATGCAATAACTGCCATCGTAATTAAAGTGTACAGTGCAATAGGATGATGTAGTCGGTCACCTGAACCAAGCCAGGGGGATCAGAGAAGCTTCCCAGATCTGAGATCTGAAGAGGGAGTATGTGTATCTGGGGAAGGGAATGGGCCACACATACCAACCCCAGAAGAAAGAAGCTAAAGAGGTGTGCAGAGTGAGAAAGGTCTACTTCAGGATCTGGAGTTGGGAGAGTGGTGTTGCCCCAGATGCTGAAAAGAATGAGAGGTCAGGTCCTTCTGGAAGGTCGTCTCTGTAATCTGGACCTTCAGAGGAAGAGGAAGAGGAGAAGGGATGGTGAAGGAGGAAGCAGTAGGTAGCCTGTCAAAACTGGCCAGTGCTCGTGACATGTGGAAAGAAAAAAGAACAGGAGAGAGGTGACTGGACTGTCCAGGCCACTTTATCCCTACTTTCTATTAACGTGGAAGACAGAGTCCAAAAGTACAGTGAGGAGAGGAGTGCTGGCCTTGCTCCCGCCTATGCAGAAGGAAGCTCTGCCCACTAGCTTTACCTGAAAGCCAGTGCTCCATCACAGCATTGCTCCTCCTTTGTGGGTGGGCAAGAGCAGTCTCCTACTTCCCTACAGGCTAACAGGTGTCTGATCCTAAGCATGGCCAAAAGAGTTCATCATCTTTCCTCCAAACTTGCTTCTCCATCTATGTATTTCCATCTTAATGGTGCTCAGGCTAGAAACCTAGATAACATCCCAGATTCTTCTCCTTTGTCATGTCTTAATAATTCAGAATCTTGTTGGTTCTGATCTTAAGTGGGACCGGTGCCTTTGCTGCCCTCTACCACCCCTGCCATAGTCAGCCTCCCAGCTTTCCTGGATCCCAAGGGTACCTATAGTCCCAATCCAACCACCAGTTCATCTTCCCATAGGCAAGATCCTTAAATAAGCTTCATTTTCTCTTTTTATAAAAGTAATACCTACATATTATAAGAAATTTGGAAAATATACAAAGGTGTAATGCAGAAAATTTAGAAATAACATCTAACAACACTTAAAACTTTTGTACACTTGAATCAGCTTTTTTTTTTTTCCTATTTTAGGGTATTTTCTAGGTGGTGGGAGTGAGTCTTGCTTTTCATTTTTGCAGAATGGAGTTATGCTCTAACTATAGTTTTGTGTCTGGCTCTTCTCACTTGGCATATTGTGAAAACTGTTCAGTTTTTTATTAAAGATTATTAAGAACCTCATTATAAATTGTTACATAGTATTTTTCATTGCTGTTATGATGTATTTAACAGTTCTCCAATTCTGGAATCATTTTATTGGTTCAGGCTTTTCCCAAGAATGAGATGACCCGTATCCCTAATTATTGCCGTAGTTTCCTAGAAGTAAAATTATGTGATACTAATTTTTTAAGGTTCCTAATTTTTTATATAATGCCAGGTTAACTTGCCAGCAGTGTGAGGAGAACTCTTCTAAGTGTGCTTCTGCCAAGAGAAAATATTATTGCTATCATTTTTTTTCTGAAAATACTCCCTAATTTCAAAGCTAAGAAATGATATATAATCCAATGTTTATTTTCTTGATTACCATTGAGGATAAATGTAAATATGTGTTAGCCATTTGTGTTTGTTCTTTGTGATGTCCACTCATTTGCCCATTTTCCTAAAGGAGTCTTAATAGTTTATTATACTCTTTCAGCTCTTTATGATTAAGGATATTATCTTTCATATTTTTGACAGATTTTTTCCTAGTTTGCTGTTTGTGTTTTAATTTTGCTCATTTTTTTGTTATTTTATTCTGTACTTTTATGTATAAGTGGCCTTAAACTCTTTACTCTGTAGTTGATTTTTTGATGTTATGATAGGTGATATTTCTAATAGTTTTTATAGCATATTTAATGATTTATAATATTTCCTTCATGTTGAAAGGGCTGATATATGGACTGTGCTATTTCTTCAATATCACTAGAATACATAAGTGGACCAGACACAGTTGCTCACACCTGGAATCCCAGCACTCTAGGAAGCCAAGACAGGACAATCACTTGAGGCCAGAAGTTCAAAACCCAATTTGGGCAACATAGCAAGACCTTATCTCTACCATAATATCAGAAAAACTAGCCAGGCATAGTGGCACAGACCTGTAGTCCTAGCTACTTGGGAGGCTAAGGCAAGAGGATTGCTTGAGTCCAGGCATTCAAGGCTGTAGTGAGCTATGATCATGCACTCTAGCCTGGGCAATGGAGTGAAACCACATATCTTATTAAAAAAAAAAAAATACCCTAGCATGTTCATGCATTCCTTGCTTTAAAGCCTCAGTGGCCTCTTAGTGTCTATATATCAATTGTTACCTTCCTGGCTAGTCATTAGAATAATCACTTGGGATTAAAAAAACAAACAAAAAAAAAAAAACAAATCCTAGACCCTTACCACTAAGACACTAATTCAGTAGATCTGGAGTAGGAAAGTTGGAATCTGTATTTTTCAAATACAGATTTCTACTTCCTCATTCCTACTTCCCTGTCATGCCCCAGCAGTAGTAACCCTAGAACCCATCTCTGTATTCCTTCTGTCCTTCCACGTGGCACAACTCCCCACACCCCATGCTCTGCGTGAGCCCCTCAGAACCCCCCAGCTGGCCCCAGGCTCTTCTGAGCACCTACTATTGCTTTAGCGTCTGTGTCACACGGAATGGCATCTGTTTATTTATAGTTGTGTCTCTACTGGTCTCCTCACTCTGTGTAGACTATGGGAGGCTGTATGTCCCTGTGCCCAGCAAAGCATCTGGCTCCTGTTACCAGATAAAGAGAAATGCTACTACTGGATGAAGAGAGTCCAGCTGCCTGTCACTGGCAGCCAATATCAGAGATGGGGATAGGTCTACCGAACTTTGTCAGAAGGCCAGAGACTCTGGAGAACAGTGAGGGTAGCCTCTCCACAACTGTTCTGTTCTTCCATTACCAAAACCACAGTTTTATAAATAAAAGTTCAAAGAGAAGACCTCATTAACCCTTATTTCAAATAAAAATCAGCATAACTCAGTGACTATTATAACATTTCCAGTTCAAAAGTCAGTTTCCTAAGTCAATTCTCAAAATATTCAAGGTATGCATCTTTAGGGTGGGAGCTAAATTTATAAAACAGTAAGAATGGGAGGCAGGAGGTGAAGTTCAGGAGGACCTAAATGGACCAGACCAGCTGTGGCATGTTGGCCATTGCCTGACTGACTCAATCTTATTCTCACTACACGCTCTCACACCCACCGTCATGTAGAAAGTACTCACTCAACATTAGCCAGGCCTGGTGAGAACGCTGCCTCCCAGATACAGATACTCTGCCTCAGCCTGTGCCCAGGCTCTTTCATTGAGAGCTGATTCTGGCTGACCTGAGGCTGTTTCCTACTTATCTGCCAGAGTCCTCATTACAACTGACCCCCAGGATGAGCTATCCAGGAGCTCTCTGATCCAATTCCCTTATCAGTCCCCATGACTGAAAGAAAGGCCACTTCAGACCTGGAAGAGTCCCAGAATGATCATTGGAAATTGACCTAGTGGTGATCTACATTTCTTTCCAGTCCCCTGATACCTGATCCAAGGGGTAGAGAAGGATTCATTATGCTTCTTACTCATTAAGACTAATTGTAAAATGTGAAAGGATAAATATTATGTAGCCAGCTATTTTTAGAAGTACATCTAAGATGAAACATTTACAGCCTCACCTAAACCAGTCCCTCATTCTTTGCAGTCCCCTACACTCAGCAAACAGGACTTGGTGTTGAAATGAAAAGCCAGAAATACCATTGTTTTCACTGTTAGGAAACTGCCTCCCTTACAGGCTCCTTTTTATCCTTTCTTTGAGATTCAAACTAATTTCAGGAAGCAGAACATTTAAACTGGAGAGTTAGTCTTTAAATAAAATGCTGCGGAAAAGAAATTCTGAAAAGGCAGAGCTAGAAAAGCTGGGTTCGCTGGAGGACAAATAAGGAGAAAAGAATAAGAAGGAAAAGGAAAAACAAAGGGGGAGGTTTCTTTGCAGGTAGGTAGCGTTAGGAAATCACTGTTTCAAAGGTGAAAGTGTCGTTTTACAGTCTCACAACTCTGCCAGGCAGGAAGTGAGTGCTCTAAATCCTAATTTGGGTGTGTTCCTGTAGAAATGTCGAACCCTCTCCTAAGGGAAACAGAAACTCAGTCGTGCAGGAAACTAGATACTGAAAAAAACAGTCGTAGCTCAGCGTGGCTACAAGTAACCGTGGTCGGGAGGCAGAGACAAGACATCGTCCTCGTTAGAGAGCAAGCCACACTTCTCTCTGCTAACCATGAGAGGCCGAAGATTGCCCTTGGACATCCAGATTTTCTATTGTGCCAGACCTGACCAAGAGCCTTTTGTGGAGGTATGTTTGAGTGTGTCCCCAAGAAGGCACTGGTGAATTCTGAGTGACCTGCCACTCAGTCTGTTTTGAAATTCCTTCTGTTTAGCTGGGATTGTGCTGACATTTCAACCAGTGCAGGTATTTTATTCATTGTGAAGGGGGACATGGTATGGTTGCCCCTTCCCTTTGCAGTCAGAAATCTGTATATTTGATTTTTTTTTTTGTACTCTCCACAGCCTCACTTTATACTTGTGATAAATGTAGAGTTGGCCCAAACCATGGTACTTTATTTAATATTCTTAATGCTAGATTTGTGCTTCTTCGATAGTTGTCATTCTTTGATTCATAAACACTCCTCCAAAAGATGGTAACATTTACGCACTTAATTTTCTCACCTGTAAATCTGACTCAGACAGCAGCAGGTACTTCCGTCACTGTACACTTATCTGATAACTTTTACTCACGTGTTTTAAATGTTTTGTCTTTACTATAAAAGTCATTAATGCTGGTACATAGGAATTTTGATGAACTAGCTGTCTAATGTAATCTTTGCCTGATCTTAGTTAAAAGGCCAAGAAATCTAATATATATCCTTCAATTTCAAAAATAATTCAGTGATTTATTCTGAATCAGTATCAAATCTGGCCAAAAAATGGATTTTAGGGTAAAATGGATGTGGGTAGTTTATAAGCATGGTGGTAGTTAAGTAGTAAGTGTTGTACAGGACAACACGTGGACAGTACAATGCTCTTCATTGTAGGAGGGAAGAATACTTCAATCATTTCTGAACTGTGTATAAAGGATCATCACGTCCTCATAATTGAGACTTGAATGCTTTGTGTGTCGTTGCAGTGTTGCTCCTGCCTGCTGTTAGCATGCACTGTTTCTATTAGAATTATTTGCCATGTGTAAAACCTAAAGAGAAAACATCAGGAACCTTGATTAACAACTATCCTTTCATCCCAAACTCTCTATTTATAGAAAACATACTGACGGGTCTCTGATTAGGCACTTAAGAATTCAAATTTAGGTGTAGGCTGGAGGAGAATAAATTAAGGCATTTCAGAGGCGTGAGCTGCTCCTGGAGTTATACGCTACTCTCAGCGACGGAGCCGTCAGCCAGCATCAAACTGGGATACTCGTGATTTTAATGTGTTATGTGTTAACTGCCTTCAAGTCTGCATTTGTCCTGAAATTGAAAACTTAGCCATTTCCCTCCCAAATCTTGTTCGATTTATCTCCTGCTGCCAAAGCTCCACCGTTTCAGGCAGTCCTGGACCTGAGATAGTTTTCCTGGCAGGTGGAGGCAGAGCAAATCTGTTATGTTTTATGTCTCCTCCTTGCAGATCATTACCGTTGAGGAGGCAAAGCGCAGGAAGAGCACATGCAGCTACTGTGAAGAGGAGGAGGAGGAGGCGCTGCCGGTTCTGCAGCCCCACAGTGCGCTCCTGGAGAACATGCACATAGAGCAGGTGGGTGCCTGGCCGGGAAGTGTGTTTCACACCCCGCCTGCCTTTGCTCTTTCTCAGTGGGGATGAAGAGGGAGTCACATAAGGAAGGTGAAAGGCCAGCGCTTCCCCAGAGGCTCTGAACAGTGACAGGCACATCCCCCACTGCCTCCGTAGGAGTGTGAGGGGTTGGTCAGACACTAGCAGCCTTCTTTCACACCTGAAGGGAAGGCCATCTCTTATCTGAAACAACAAGAATTGTTTAAGTGTCCTCCCATAGTCCTAGTGGACTTTAAAAAGGATCCAAATTTATTCTAGTGATTATTGCAGAGTTCCAATAGCTTTCATGTCTAGGGCTCAATAAAAGTAATAAAGCAAGTATACCTTACTCACTTTATGTGAAATGTCTGTCTTGCCAATGAATTTTTCTTTATCTATAATTGCCTTTATATTTTCTGAAAATCTATTACTTGAATTTTATGAAATGCTATTACAATGTGCTTTTATTTGAACCTTACTAAGGACTCTCTTGTAGTTCTCTCTCATCAGTTAGTTTAGAAACCTAAATTTCAGAGATCTTTAAGAAGTTCAACTGCTGGCCAGGTCGGTGGGTGGATCACCTGAACTGAGGAGTTAGAGACCAGCCTGAACAAAGCAAGACCTGTCTCTACTAAAAATACAAAAACTAGCTGGTGTTGTGGCAGGCACCTGTTGTCCCAACTATTTGGGAGGTTGTGACAAGAGAATTGCTTGAGCCCAAGAGTTGGAGGTTGCTGTGAGCTATGATGTTAAGACACTCTGCTCAGGGCAACAGTGAGACTGTCTCAAAAAAGAAAAATAAAGTTCACCTCCCTCAGGTTATAGGTGAACCAGTGATGGCCCAATAAAGCCAAGAGTCTTGACCAAGCAGGTATAGAGATAGGCTTCATGATGATACTAGAACTGAGTTTAAGCACTCTGAAGACTTAGCACACCATAGCCTCCTTTGGTAATGTACATTACCGGTACTTGAGGCAGCCATGTTTAAGCTAAGCATTGATGTAGGTGAAAGACACAGGTGTGATGAGGACAGACTAAATCCAACTTCCAGCATAAAACACATTTTCAGGCTCTCAATTCTTTGGAAAGCTACATTTGTCAGTAGCAGCTCTGAGCCTATGAGGGGAAAGAACAGTTGGAGAAAACTGAACTAATTGGTGAAAGTCAGGTTGAAATGGAAAGAGCATATGTCTAGTTAATAACACTCTGTTTGGCTTGATCTGTGCCTCCAAATGTACAATGGCATAGGGACCCCACAGTCAGGTCCCCAAGTGGGGAAACATCCTCTGGGCAGCATCCCTGCCAAGGTAGACCCTGTTAAGCATTACTTTTCCTCTCTTTCTCTTGGCTTAGAGTGGCAAATGACCAGACTAAAGGGGAATAACATGTGTATGATTTTGAGTTTGAGTCAGGCCCTTGTTTTATACCTCATGTTCATGAGTGCTTTATTCCCAAACCATGTAGTTACATCTCCTTCTTTGGATTCATAGCTGGCCCGCCGCCTTCCTGCAAGAGTGCAAGGGTATCCATGGAGACTGGCCTATAGCACATTAGAGCATGGGACCAGCTTGAAAACGCTCTATCGAAAATCAGCATCACTAGACAGTCCTGTCCTGTTGGTCATCAAAGATATGGATAATCAGGTGAGGCCTATTCCTCTCATAAAGAACATTTTTTAATGACGATTTTTCAAACCTACTCAAGAGTAGAGAGACTGGTACTTTGAACTCCCGTCACCTACTTTTCACAGTTGGTAAGATTTTGCCACATCTGCTTCATCTGTCTTTTTTTTTGTCATTGTTTAATCTTCATTTTTTCTTTGCCAAAGAATTTTAAAATAAATCCCGTTGTTATGTCATTTCACACTAACAAATTTCAGAATCATCTCTAAAAAGAGAATGGAGCATATTTACAAATACAGTTGTGTTCTAAGGATTTTTTTTTCCCCTGTGCTCGCTCACCATGAACTAGGAAAGTATAATGATATTCTACAGCTGGAAAAATTGGAGGGAAAGTCAAATCTGGATTTGGAGATAGTTGCAGAAGTAAGTTTTGGTGCCATACCAGAGTTTTGCCGGGTAGCTGAAATGGTGCCCGCAGACCTTGCCTACATGCTGGCTGTGATGGAAAGCTTGTCAAGGGCATGGTGTGCTGTGCCTAGGGGACCCAGTAAAGAGATGCACAACATCGTTCATGCCTGCACCTTCATCTTGTTACAGTTGGTCTTTCTTAGAGGCAGTAGTGAAATCTAGATGTTATGCCTATCTACCCTACACTGTCACTTCTTCTCTCAATTCAGCTTAGACTGTGAGTGGAATCTGTCTAGGTTTCTCTTAGGCACTACCCAGTTAGGCTTTTGCATAACACAAAGAAAGCATCACTCAAGTCTGCTCTGCATGTATTTCAGTTTAATCTGTGCTGATATACAAGTTAACTGCTTCCCGTGTTGACTACCTCCTTAGGTGACCTAATTTTCTTTTTCTTTTTCTTTTTTTTTTGAGACAGAGCCTCAGGCTATCACCCTGGGTAGAGTGCTATGGCATCACAGCTCACAGCAACCTCCAACTCCTAGGCTTTAGCAATTCTCTTGCCTCAGCCTCCCAAGTAGCTAGGAGTACAGACACCCGTCACAATGCCCGGCTATTTTTTGGTTGTAGTTGTCATTGTTGTTTGGCAGGTCCTAGGCTGGATTCGAACCCGCCAGCTCTGCTATATATGGCTGGCGCCTTAGCCACTTGAGCTATAGGCACCAAGCCTGGTGACCTAATTTTCACAGACTGGATATATACCACATGTATGTTACCAGTATAGTAGGCCTAGTTCCATATGTTGACTAATTTATTATAGTCTTTTGGTCAGTCAATTTGCAGAGGTTCTAAAACCTCTGGAAATTGTTTTTGTATATTCACACACACACACACACACACACACACACATATATATAAAAATTAATTAAATGAAATAAAACTTCATATATACATATATAAAACCTCTGTAAGTTCACCACCCAAGGAACTATAACAAACTATATACATACACACACACACACATATATATATTTTTTTCTTTTTTTAAAGATAGGGTTTTAAGATAGGGTTATGCTTGGGCATAGAGTACAGTGGCATCACCATAGCTCACTGTAACTTCAAACTACTGGACTCGAGTGTCCTCTTGCTTCAGCCTCCCAGTAGCTGGGAGTCAAGCACATGCCACTACAGCCACCTAACTTTTTACTTTTTGTAGAGAGGGGATCTTGCAGTTGCCCAGGCTGGTCTTGAACTCCTGGCCTCAAATGATCCACTTGCTTTGGCCTCCCCAAAGGGCTAGGATTATAGGTGGATACAGATCCAGCCCTTGTTCTGTATTATATTAAGAAGGAACTCCTCTGAGACAGTGGTTCTACACCTTCCTAATGCTGCGGCCTTCCTAATGCTTAATACAGTTCCTGAGGGTTGCGACCCACAGGCTGAGAACCTCTGCTCTAAGATTATGAAATGTGAGTACCATCCTTTTCTACTTTCTGACAATGAGGCAGGTTTTACTCAACAACCATTCATTCATGTATTTATCCATTTAGCAAATGTCTAAAGAGTGCTTGTTATTTTCTGGGCTCTGTTAAGCATTGGGAGCTTGCTGTGAAGTATAGAATTTTTATATTGACACATGCCTACCTCTTAATGATCCATAAAGGCAAGATTGTTTTAGGGGGACTAGAACTTAGCTGTCATAGGCCGGGTGTGGTGACTCACAGGCCTGTAACCCTAACATTCTTGGAGGTCAAGGTGGGAAGATTAATTGAGGTTAGGAGTTTGAGACCAGCATTAGCAAGAACAAAATCCTATCTCTACAAAAAAATAGAAAAAGTGCTGAGCATGGTAGCACACACCTGTAATTCAGCTACTCAGAAGGCTGAGTTGGAAAGATCACTTGAACCAAGGAGTTTGAAGTTGTAGTGAGCTCTGATGGCACCACTGCACTCTAGCCAGGAGACAGAACAAGACTTTGTTTCCCCCCCAAAAAGAAAAACAAATTAGAATTTAATTGTCATAATTTTTCTTAGGATAAATTAGCGGAGAGATGGGGGTATTGAAGACACTCTTCCAATGGTGATATGTGTGACTTTATTGCAGTGTTGTTGCACCTTAAGAGTTGCAAGGAGAGGCTTGGCGCCTGTGGCTCAAGCAGCTAAGGCGCCAGCCACATACACCTGAGCTGGTGGGTTCAAATCTAGCGTGGGCCCGCCAAACGATGGCTGCAACCAAAAAATAGACGGGCGCTATGGCAGGCACCTGTAGTCCCAGCTACTTGGGAGGCAGAGGCAGGAGAATCATTTGAGCCCAGGAGTTAGGTTGCTGTGAGCTGTGATGCCATAGCACTCTACCCAGGGGGACAGCTTGAGGCTCTGTCTCAAAAAAAAAAAAAAAAAGGGTTGCAAAGAGGAGTCTAATTATTATTATTATTATTATTATTATTTTGGTGATATTTCATAATGAACCAAGATGAATAGTGGGAAGAATCAATATAAAACATTAAAATATTAATAACACATGGCTTAAAATGGAATTACTAATTAGTGAAATATTCCGGAATTTGGGTGCAACATTTTGGATGAGGTTTGGCTAGATTGTCTTATACACACAAACACTCACCTAAGTGTAGATTAGTTCTTCTGTTTTATTTATCCAAGATGCCAAACTTGTTAGGAAATGCCGTGGTCCACCCAGAGCAGGTGTTGATGAAGTGGTTTCACCAAGCTTCCTGTCAGCAGATGTGAAAGGAGGCCTCCAGCTGAAGGTTGTGAGATTTGGCAGGTGGTAGACTCTTACTGAATCACGTACCTGGAGGCACTCATGTTGTTTGAGGACACCTGGACTCTGACTCTACTTTCCACACCCTGTCTACCCCCTAGGGGAGAATGTGGCTTTGCCGTGTTTGAGAACATGACAGAACAGCCCCTGTAAACGTATCTGGATATGAGTTATATAAAATTCTAATAAAAATATTACACATGTAGATTGGCAGCAGTGAGGAGCTCTGCAGATTCAGGTCTGATCCCCAGTGAAAGAACCCTAACTGGTAGAAATTATAAAAACAACCATCACTTACAGTCTCTGGAAATTTTCACGAGCATATAGCAAGTGAAGAAAGATTTCTATGAGAAAATCTAATAAATCTCAATAGTAACAGTGAAATTCTGCTGTACTTAAGGCATAACCTTCTCTTCTCCAACCCTCAGCTCAGACTGATGTTGGGTTCACTGTGAGTAAATGTGGCCAAGATGGCAGGGCTTCTTTTCCCCCCACAGCTGCCAGTCAAGGGCACTTGTATACTCCTTCCAGGTGCATGTTCCCGGCGTTTCTTATCTCCCACCCAAGATCCGTGTTTCAGGCTGGTCACAGTGACCCATGCCTGTAATCCTAGCACTCTGGGAGGCTGAGGTGGATGGATTGCTTGAGCTCAGGAAATTTAAGACCAACCTGAGCAAGAGTGAGACCTTGTCTCTACTAAAAGTAGAAATACTAGCTGGGCTAGTGTGGTAGGTACTCGTAGTCCCAGCTACTTTGGAGGCTGAGGCAAGAGGATCACTTGAGCCCAAAAGTTTGAGGTTGCTGTGAGGTATGACACAAGGCACTTTACCCAGAGTGACAGAGACTTTGTCTCAAAAAACAAACAAACAAAAAAAAAAACTTCTGTTTCAGAGGCTAAATTCCAGGCTAGTGTGGAGATAGGCCTTCTTCTTCCACTCATTCACCACTTACAGAGCTGAAGTTCACACCAGGTGAGCCACGCCAAGACGAGAGGCACTGCCAAGGGGAAGAGGCAGGCCGTAAGTCACAGGACACTGAAGTTCTTCCCTAGAGAACTGACTTTATTTAGATGCGTGTGGGAAAGTTCAAGCCAAAGGGCTCTCTAAAAACAATGAGAACTTTTGTGATAATAACATGTTTACGAGGAGACTGGTAGCCATGACAACAACAAGCAAAACAGTGGCCAGCCTCTGTCTCAACCTGTGGGTCACGACCCCTTTGGGAGTCTCCTGCATATTAGATAATTTACATTACAGTTCATAACAGTAGCAAAATTACAGTTATGAAGTAACAACGAAAATAATTTTATGGTTGGGAGCCACCACAACATGAGGAACTGTGTTGTAAAGGGTTGCGGCATTAGGAAGGTTGAGAACCACTGGTGTAGACCATCTGGTATACCAGAGAGACCTAGGAAAACAGGTGCCTAAGGAGAGCCTCCTGGAGTCTTGATAAACTTCATAGTCTGGCCAACGAAACTACCCTGCAAAGGGACCTAAATGTAATCCAATCAGACTGTTGAGTAATTTATACCATCGGGCACTGCTTGAAAGTATTATAGCAATCAATCATCAAGCAATTAGAAAAGCCAGTTACCAACTTAATTCCAGTGGGTTAGAAATACCACTCCTATATTCCTCTGTTCCATGATTGCATCTTCCCACTGTTTTAGTATCAATGCTATTTTTACACATACTGCACCCACATGTATTATAAACCCAATAATAAATTGTTATGATTACAACTTTACATAATTTTGTATGTCTCCTAAAGGAGTTAAGAGAGAGAAACAGAATCTGTGTGTTCTGTAACATGTTAACCTTCTTTTTTTCATTTCTGATGGTTCTTTCCTATTCCTGTGGATTCTTTTGTTCTGTTATTGTTAATATACTGCATTTCATATACTATAGGCTGACTAATAATACCATCATTAAATATGTGTTGTTTTGTAAAATATCTTTCTAAATTAATTAATAGAAAAAGGGAAAAAAGAAAACAGATATTTTCTTACATAATTATAAGACTGTAAACCTAACAACGTTAATTGTATTTCCTCGATATCATTCTATCCCTTGTCTTTAAATGGATTCCATCATCATTGAGAAAGTTGTTAGAAAATGATTATTGAGCCTTCTATGGCCGTTGAGAGTAAGGATGACTTTTCCTGTTTGTTAATCAGCAAGGGACTCACTTTCTTCCACCTGCAACCATTGCTCTGTTGGTCACATTTTAACACCATGCTTTTTAAAATGCCTATTTCAGTTATGCCTCAATTCTTTTACTGAAAGTTTGCCAGGAAAAAGGAAAAAGATGTTACTATTCTGTGTTTCTTTGTTCTTAGCAATTCTAGGGAAAGGCTTGGTACCAGGAAGTATGAAGAATATTAGTTAAAAAAATTTTTCTACCTAATATTTAGCATTGCAGGTAGTCAGGAACTGAGTGTAATTAGTGAGGAAGAGCAGAGATTGCGATCCAATTAAAATAATTTATGGAAAATTATGAGACATTTTTAAGATGATGTTTCTCAAGTAGCATTTGGAAAAGGTATAGTGGAATCTCCTAGTGATATCTTCAAAATGTCCTCACTCTGCCAGTACAGATCAGGATCAGAAAGATGGAATGCCAAGGTAATGGACATTCTAAAAATAGTGCTCTTCACGTAACTTGGCTCTTTCTATCCCCCAACAAGAAAAAGTAGTAGAATCATTGACTTAAACACATCTAAATCACCTGTTAAGACCATGGTATTATTGAGTTTTGTTTTTGTTTTTGTTTTTTAAGTCAATTCAAACTAAAACATATTGGATCAGCTGTATTAAGGACATAGTTTTAATAAGCATATTGATAACTCATTGTTAGAAATCAAAAGGAAGGAGACTCTAGTTTCTTGGGGGAAATGCCTAAACATGATTCCACTTAAAAACACGCACGAGATGTGACTGCCTTGTCTCGTTTCTGTGTCTAAGATGCATCTTGTTGTTTAATGCTCCCAGTTTGTCTTCTGTATTCACTAAGGGAATTTTATCTCCATAGTGGACTTCAGAAGTCTTAAAATTGGAACAAATTGTTGGCCTTTGTCAAACAAGTTCTCTGAGCTTCATCTGATGGATTTTCCATTCACCAGGAAGCCTGGCCCACTTGGGTTCCAATTAAAACTTGGGATATTTTGTTTATTCTTTTGTTGGTGGTATTTTGTATTTAAGAGCTCCAATTAGGTAATAATCCTTGCTGAAAGAGGAATAATGAAGTCTCAGAGCAAGAATGTGTCAAAAATATTTCAGAAAGTTCTTGGTTAGGTTTGAACATAAGTAACATTTCTGTTTTCTTTTCACAGATTTTTGGAGCATATGCAACTCATCCTTTCAAGTTCAGTGATCACTATTATGGCACAGGAGAAACTTTTCTCTACACATTTAGCCCTAATTTCAAGGTACCTATATAAGAGAAATACCCAGCTTCCCAATGTCACAGTGTCACCAGTGGGTAAGGGCATTGAGGCAGCCCAGTCCTGTACGCTCATCTAGACTCACTCCAGCCTGGGTCAGTCCTTCATGACTGTAACACAGAAACTGCTTAGGGCCCCTGGCCTTTGGACTTGCTCAGTTTGAGTTCCAAGGAGGAGTTGTAGGTCAGAGCCAGCATGTCCCTGAAAGGTCTTTTCTATTTCATAACAGCTTTGGGGATCTCTTGCTGGTATGGGCCAGGACTGGTGGTCAGGAGCTTCCTCAATAGTGAGATGCTGCCCTTCTTTCTGTACCTCCCAACATCCCTCTTTGTTCATGCCCTTCTGAACATCCCTTGTTGCTCATTCTTCAGATTAAAACCTGCTCTCTGTTTTGTGTTTCTACCCCAAGGTCTTCAAGTGGAGTGGAGAAAACTCATATTTTATCAATGGAGACATAAGTTCTTTGGAACTTGGTGGTGGAGGGTAAGGTTTTTGTTGTTGTTTTTTACCACCTGACCTGAGTGGGTCTGTTTTGAAACAGGTAACTAAAACCTTGGTGTCAGATGATTTGAGCTATTCCATGTGCTTACATTAATTAGGACAGTGATTTAACATTAAGAATCAAAGATAAGGCTCTGCACCTGTGGCTCAATTGGCTAAGGCACCAGCCAAGTACACCTAAGGTGGCGGGTTTGAATCCCCAGCCCGGGCCCACCAAACAATAATGATGGCTGCAACCAAAAAAAAAAAAAAAATGGCCGGGCATTGTGGCGGGCGCCTATGGTCCCAGCTACTTGGGAGGCGGAGGCAGGAGACTCACTTGAGCCCAGGAGTTGGAGGTTGCTATGAGCTGTGAGGCCATGGCACTCTACCCAAGGGGATAGCTTGAGGCTCCGTCTCAAAAAAAAAAAAAAAAAAAAAGAATCAAAGATAAGGCCAGGGGCAGTGGCTCATGCCTGTAATCCTAGTACTCTGGGAGGCCAGGGCAGGTGAACCCCTGAGCTCAGGAGTTCAAGACCAGCCTGCGTAAGAGTAAGACTCTGTCTCTGAAAATAGCCAGGTGTTGTGGCGGGTGCCTGTAGTCCCAGCTACTTGGGAGGCTGAGGCAAGAGAATCACTTTGAGCCCAAGAGTTTGAGGTTGCTATGAGCTGTGATGCCATGGCACCTACTGAGTATGACAAAGTGAGACTCTGTGTCAAAAAAAAAAAAAAAAAGGATCAATGATAAAATCATTTATTTATACGTCTAAATGAGGGATTACTATACTTGCATTTTAGGAAGACAGGTCACTTAAATGTAAAAAAGGGAATACATATACATTGCTTTACAAGCAGTTTGGAATTTTGCCTATCTATGGCATAAAAGAAAGAAGATGGGGTCTAGAGAAAATAGAAGGTGTGCCACATACAATTTAAATGTTTTTAACCTTTTTTTTTTTAACCTTTTCAGAGGACGATTTGGTTTATGGCTAGATGCTGATTTATATCATGGACGAAGCAATTCTTGCAGCACTTTCAATAATGATATTCTTTCCAAAAAAGAAGACTTCATAGTTCAGGACCTAGAGGTATGGACATTTGAGTGACATTCAGACTGCCTTAAAATACAACATTAAAAAGACTGGGTTAGATCAGCCCTCTTAAAGCCGGCTGGAAGAGGAAGGCCCAGCTGAGGCTGCCTCACACCACCCTAATGCTTTCTTTCTGCCATCATCTCGAGCACCATCATCTTGCAGAAAGACTCAGAAAGGTCCATGTGGAGGGCAGACACTGAAGAGAGAAATTTGAAGTCTACATTGTTGAAAGGCTTTGTACTTCTACTTCCTTCAAGTCCACACAGTGAGGACTCAGAGTGTTTATAGATGTATGAGTTGAATGCAATTTTTATTTTTGGTAACTGTGAAAAAAAAGATACTGTGGAAATATATACATGCCTTGTGTATTTATCGGCATAATTTTCATTACCAAAATGTATAGTTATTGTTTGCCATGGAAAAGGTTAGTCTTGTTTAGAAAAATTGAAAGTGCACAGCACTTCAAAGGGAATATATGATTTTTTTTAACTTTTATTTATTATTTCTAGTAAATTGTCTGAAAATGTGTTGACAGTTTTTTTTTCTTTTGTGTCAAATCTTGAAATACAGAAATGTATACATTTTGCGCTATGTTTTGGAAACAAATCCATTTGCTTTGTATAGTTTTATATTATCTTTTTTTTGCCCTGATTGTTTAGGGTGATAAGTCTTAAGCAGCATATATATATATGTATGTGTGTGTGTGTGTGTGTGTGTGTGTGTGTGTGTATGTATATGTATATGTACATATACATATATATGAGTGTATAATTCTGAATTTTTAAAAACTCATCACTAATATTGATTTGACTATTATAGGCCATCTTTCCATTTAGTCATTACAAGGCACATTTTCAGTTACCCTAAACATTTGTGTAAAGAAGAATATACAATTTCTTACAGTCTCAAGTTGATATTTACAGAAATGGATACCTTTATGAAACTAGATTTAGGAAAAAACCCTGCTTTGGAAATGAAAATGTTTTGCTTCTTATAAAATGATGTGTGTTAATAACAAAAACTTTATTTTCATAGTGTTTTTTGCATAACTTTCCCAAGCTTTTACATTAATGAGCAGGCCTCTGTTTCCAAAAGGAACTGAGTGTTTTAATTTCTATGTTTTTAAAAAATCAGATGAAAAATGTCAAATTGGACCACCTGTCTTGGTTTTTAGACTTGTTCGAGAAAAAAAAAAAAAACAATACAAAGGAATTCGTTCATACCAAAATTGGAATAAAAAAGAAAATCTATTTTTTAAATAACCCATATTCACATCATAAAACATGTTCTATTAGAAACAATACTAAAGCCTTGTTAAAAAACTTAAACAATATTATCGATTGCCAGATTTTTACGAAAGCCAAAGACTGCTAGTGGAAAAAAACTTCAAATAATAGCCAAAGCTGAGATATGGTCTATCATCAATTACTTCCTCTCTAACCTTTAAAAAGAAAAACGTTTTTTAGAGTAATTAAGTATCTGCATCTTAAAAAAATTCTTAGACTATTTCTTTTAGATTATTCTCCTAGTGTAGACTATTGGTAAAAGTCTAACATTGTCTGGTGGCCTCCTGTCAGACCCACAATTATTATAATCTATTCACATTCCATGCAAGTTTAAATGAATGCTATAAAATTTGCAATCTGTATCTGGGTGTACCTTTCACCCAGCTTCTCCTCCTGAGAACTCTTGATTAATGGCATATTAGCAGTTTCACCTTAATCTGCTCGTTAAGTAATGTGTTGGTGTCAGATACCAGGAGTGTCTCAACATGATCACGTTTACCATTTGCGCCATTTGCAGCCATACGCTATTAATAAACAAAGTGATCAGTTCGCGTAGAGTTTACTCTGACCTAGTTTAGTCCATGCTACTATACTTGTGAGAGCATATCCAGATGCTGTGTTCTCTCTACTTAAAACAGTATTGTCCAATCAGAAATGTGGCTTTATGGGTATTGACTATATGTAATGCAGTGCTAGCCCAATATTTTCAATAAAGGAATTTATGCATTCAGCATGATTTTCTCTCCTGAGACTTCATTCATCATGAATTTTAATTCCTATAAATGTAAATAACCACACGTATTTATTGGGTTCTAGAGTTTTTAATTTTCTGGGCTAAACAGGGTCCAGTGCTCATGTTTTCATTTCTGCCCTGGGAACTCCCTCTTCATTCCCTGTAGCCACTCTCCTGTTCTCATCAGTTCATGGAAACTGCTCTTGGTATGGTCATTAGAAATAACTCTTGGCTCCTGCTGTCCTCAACCTTCTAACTGTTCTATGAATAATGATCTTTTACTATCTGTTTCAACCTGCTTCCTAATTTTCATGAGAGACAACATAAACCCTCAGATAGATTTCCTTTGGCATCCTGTCACCTAGCCCCTAAAGATGAGAACCCCAAGCAGTCACCATTGCTTCTCAATTTCTCATTTCCTAAGTCCTTAGTCCATATTGAAGGACTTGGGTGAAAGGGGGCAATCAAATATTTCTTCAGACTGTTGAAAATGATTTAGATGTATCCCCTTTCTACAAGCCACCAGAGACACCATGAACTAATATGAGAGGTATGTCTGCTCTTAATTTTATTTCCCTTTCTTTTATTCCTTTGGAGGTCTTAGAGACACAGACACGGGACTAATAAAAGAATCACTATTTTGTTGTTTCTTTTTTTTTGTTGTTTGTTTGTTTTGAGGAAGGCATTGAGAATCTGTTATATCAGAAAAGGGTGTTATGGTTCGTGTTTTTCTTAGGATGCCTAACCTGTTCTTACCAACTTAATCAGATAGAGGAAGGAGAGGAGGTCAGAAGCCAAGGGAAATTCCAGAAACCTCAAGGGCAGTCACACTCACCTCTTGTGCAACTATCGAAAGTGTCTTTGACCACTTCCTTCTGCCCAGCCAGGTCACCTCTTTCTCATTCAGAGCATTTGATCCCAGAGCATCACATACTCTGTTCCTGTTCCCACCTCCTTGCCGATGTCCATTATTCATAGTGATCCCCTAACAGGTGTCTTTCCTGAGAAAATGAAGCTTCACAATTTACCCTAAACATTAAGGTCTTACTCCCTTTCTTTTCTGTTGCAAATCTTCTAGGGCAGTGGTTCTCAACCTGTGGGTCGCGACCCATAAGAACTGTATTAAAGTGTTGCAGCATTAAGGAAGATTGAGAACCACTGTCCTGGGGGTTCAGAATAAAAATGAGACATGCCCTTTCATGTATGGTCAATCAAGTCATCAAGATGTTTCTTGATAGAATATCTTTGGGGACTTTTTATCTTTTAGATTAGCATTGGAAATGTTCCGTGAATTGTCATTGTCCTTTATGATATCCACTAGCTATTATACTAATATTAAATACTTGAAGTGTGCCCTGGGTGATTGAGGAGCTGAATTTCTTATTTAATTTTAATTCATTTAAATTTAAATAGCCATATGTGGCCAGTAGCTACCACGTTGAATAGCACAGCTCTAGATCAATTTGTTAGCGCTCAACCATATTTTTGTCAGCTATTAAATCAGACTATGACTCACTCAACAAAAGAGACCCTGTACTTCCAAGCATTTTGATTTGTCTGCTATTCTGGATCTTCAAACACCTAAGCCTTAGGTTATAGAGCAGATCCCTCACTGTTTAAATAGTTTATAAAGTGACCAGGAAAGTAAGAGTCTTTCCTACTGAAAAATTGGATTTTTAGAGGACTATTGATCCCCATCTGTAACCAAAGCTAATGAAAACTTCTTCTAGTGCCCAGGCCTTGTCTTGCACAAAGTTTTCCTGGACATCAGCCCCTGTTTTGTTCCACTGCTCATGGCAGCCCCATAGGGTGTGATGCCTCTTACTAGATGCCCACCCATAATACATAACCACAAAAGAGAAAAAGCAATTCATTCCTTACACAGGATTATGCATCCAGTCTCAGAGCCATTAGGAATAATGGAACCTCCTAGAATGCCTCACACCATATTATTGAAATGACCAATCTTCTTTATTAATTTTGCCAGCTGGCATGCCAGCGACCTGCATGTATACCCAGAAAACCTACCTGCACATAAAAAAGGTTTTCAATAGCTACCTTTTAGAATAAGAACATAACCAAAACCGTAAGAGAGAGACTGTTAGATACCTTGATGTCTTATTTACCCATCATCAAGGGCCCATCATTTGATCAAGTCTACTTCTAAGATTAGAAAAAGTAACCCTGATCCAGCTCAACCGCACCCTTAAGGAAAATGCTAAACAAGGAACACCCACAAGAAAAACAATGTTCACTGTTAACAAGCTTAGATGATAAAGCACATCTTCTTGTGCCTCTGCCACTGAGAAAAAAACTGTACCTTGACGTCATTTTAAAAACATTGGAGTTCAGTCAAGCAACTCAGCCTTCGATCCCTACACTGTATGTCGGCTCAGCCTCACTCTTCATTGGCTGATGGCTCAACTACATTACCCAAAAGTTGAAATCAGGCCCCTCGTCCTCAAAGATTCCAGTTAATAAGAAAAAAAAAATTTATTTTTGAGACAGAATCTCACTTTGTCACCCTCTGAAGAGTGTTGTGGCATCAAAGCTCACAGCAACCTCAAAATCTTGGGTTCAAGCAATTCTCTTGCTTCAGCTTCCCTAGTAACTGGGATTGCAGGCACCTGCCACAATGCCCAGTTATTTTTGTTGTTTGTTTAGCAGGCCCAGGCCAGGTTCAAACCCACCAGCCCTGGTGGACTTAGCCGGTGCCCTGAGCCAACAAGAAGACTATTTTAACAAAGATATGCTGTGTTGAAGTATTGTGTTGACCTTGAGAACTGTTAAAAGGTCCCATTATTCCTTCACATCCAACAAGACAGTCTTTTTCTCTTGCAGTGTTTTATTTCCCTATAAAATCTTCCAAAGGCTCAGAAAAGTGGATAGGTTTGATTTTGAAGTGTCCTAGAGAGAAAGGGGCCCCTGTGGATAGGTGCCCACATAGTTAGACCCATCTGGAACCCAAAATTTCAAAAGACTTCAAGAGCCAACAAAACATAATGGTTAAAATATGGTTTCTCTAGAGCCAGATGAGAGAAATCTTTGAATCTCAGCTTTAAAGCTTACTAACTATATGACCTTGGTTAAGTTGTTTAACCTCTATATGCTTCAATTTCTTTACCTGGAATATGGGGATAATGATACCTCCCATG
This sequence comes from Galagoides demidoff, assembly GCA_963574575.1. Taxonomy (NCBI): domain Eukaryota; kingdom Metazoa; phylum Chordata; class Mammalia; order Primates; family Galagidae; genus Galagoides; species Galagoides demidoff. The sequence continues at coordinate 36,650 of CAUYQV010017909.1, forward strand.
ATTATATGATGAATAATGCAACTTAAAATAATGCCTGGCATAAAATAAACAGTACTAAATGTTAAAGAAAACTGAAGGGATTCCTCTTTCTATTGGAGAAACCACCTAATGATATACAGTTGCAAAGGAAAGTTCAACTTCTGAGACAGCAACTTATCTACTTTTTAAAACTATTTTCAGACATAATGCAATGGTTCTCATTTGCTGTTTAGATATTTTTAACTAAGGTTGGTTTTTTTTTTAATTATAAAAGTTTTAATTATGTATGTTCATGATGAAATTCTTAAACAGTACAGAAGAGAATTCAATAAAAGGCAAATGTTTCCCTCCCGACTTTCCTAGAGGTAACAAAGTTCCTGTGTTTCCTTCTACAGCATTTCAATGCATATATAAACTTACTTTTACCTCTTCATATGAACAGAGGCATACCATGCATGCTTCTCTTCAGTTTGCTCTTTTAATTTAACAATATACCATGAACAACATATTCTATCCATATACAAGACTTAACTTCATTCCCCATTGCAGGGGTCTAGTAGTGTTTGAATAGCCTTCATTAATGGACTTTTTTTTGGCTATTACAGATAATTCCTTTTTTTTTTTTTTTTGAAACAGAGCCTCGAGCTATCCCCCTGGGTAGAGTGCCATGGCATCACAGCTCATAGCAACCTCCAACTCCTGGGCTCAAGCGAGTCTCCTGCCTCTGCCTCCCAAGTAGCTGGGACCATAGGTGCCTGCCACAACGCCAGGCCATTTTTTGGTTGCAGCCATCATTGTTGTTTGGCGGGCCCGGGCTGGGGATTCGAACCCGCCACCTTAGGTGTACGTAGCTGGCGCCTTAGCTGATTGAGCCACAGGCGCTGAGCCTACAGATAATTCTTAGTGAACATTCTTATGCCTAGAACTTTGTACATTTATGAACTATGTATTTATAGGATAATTTTTATCAGTAAGTTAGGGTGCAGTTGTTTTTATTTTAAAAGATACTATTATTCTTCCTCAAAGGTTATACAGTTTATACCAAGTGTGTATAAGCATGTCAGTCACCTCACGCCCTCACCAATACTGCTTATGGCAATCATTTTTTATTCTTTACCCCAGTGGTATCTTTTAATTTTCATTCTTTAATCATGAATGAGTATGAACATGATTTTACATGTATCACCTATTTATATGTCTTGTTTTTCTGAATAGCCTGTCCATGACCTTCATCCATTGAGTTATTTCATCATTGTCTTACTGATTTGTGTATGTTCTCTGTATATTCACAAAATTAGCCCTTTGTCATATATATATATATGACAATATATATATACATATATATGACAATATATATATATACATATATATATATATATATATATTGCAAATAAGTAGAACCTCCAGAGTTGACACCCTCCCTATATTGACCATCTCCTTAAGTTGACCTAATTTTGATAGACTAGAAATACACCACATGTATGTATCAGGTCTAGTTCCTTATGTTGACCACCTCCATATGTTGACCAGTTTGTTACAGTCCCCAGAGTCTCACATTGTCACCCTCAGTAGAGTTCAATGGCATCATAGCTCACAGCAACCTCAAACTCTTTGGCTCAAGTGACTTTCTTGCCTCAGCCTCCCAAGTAGCTGGGACTATAGGTGCCCACCACAACACCTGGCTATTTTTGGAGACAGGGGTATTGCTCTTGCTCAGGCTGGTCTCAAACTTGTGACCTCAAGCAATCTACCCTCCTTCGCCTCCCATAGTGCTAGGATTATAAATGTGAGCTCACCATGCCTGGTGTTGGTCTATACTTTTAAAATACACACTTTTCTCATTATGAGTTTGTTTTTAATTATTTTTTTTTTTTGTAGTTAGATGTATCAGTCATTTCCTTTGTAACTTCTGGATCATAATTTTTTAGATCAAGTCCAATTTATTCAATATGATTTTCACTTCTCACTTAAATATGTCCCCAAATTATGTATTAATACTATCTTCCATCTTATCTAGAATGCACACTCTTATTCTACACTAAACTTATATCCCCCTCATATTTCAAAACATTTAGAAATAACCTCCAAATAAATTTGACTTTGCTCTGGCCTCTTATCAATCCTTTAACACATGCCAGCAACTTCAGGAAGGGTCTTAGGGCAAAAAATGAATGTTCACTTTAACCTTCTCTTGTGAGTAAGCTAGGGCTAAAGAGACTTCTGCCTAGATCCCCAGACCCTGTCATGATGCCTTGCTAACGAATAATTTATGTACTAAAAATAGTGATGATGAGGAGGAGAAAGACAGGTAACATTTATTTAGCATGAATATCCATCCTCCCTTTTTTAATATGCATTGTCTTATTTGATCTTCAAAACGAAGCAATTATTATTTCTGTTTTTATTAGAGATGAGGAAATTGATTTTTCAGGAGGTTAGGTGACTTGCCTGAAGTCACAGTTAATGAGGCTTAGTGCCAGGGTATCTTTAGTTACGTCTGCCCCCAAAGCTGAACGAAATCTCTTGAATGGCTGGAAGCTCCTCGCTGGCCAAGCGTGCCTTACTCATCTTCATATTCCCAAAGCCCAGCAGAGTGCAGGGCCTGGAGGGGACTTTGATTCAGGAAATGCATGTCAAGTTTAACAGAACTGAAGCACATAACTGAAGGAAATGAGCCCCAGAGAAGTTAACGGGAATATCCAGTGTTGCACAGCTAACTGGCAGACCTGGGACAGAAGCATAGAGTTGGGATTCCTCGCTCTCCTCCTGTCCCTGCACAACACTGCGTCACCAATTTGCAAGCACATTCTTGAGACGGACTATTGTGATGCAGGAAGGAGTGATTCTCCACCTGCTGGAGTTGTTCCTTTTGAGTTTTAGGGGTGTAAGTAAAAGGCTAGGGAAGAGATTTCTGGGGGATGGTCGTATCTAGTGAAGAATTTCTTCATTTCCAAGGCTCTTAGTGATGAACACTCTGAAAACTGTAGACTAAATGCCAGTTCTAGAGCCTCAGGACTTTAGGGCATTGGTATTGAGTCACATTATGAGTATCCAAATATCATACCTAGAAAAGGATTCAAAGACCATTTAAGTGAAGATCACACTCTCAATTAATGTTGCACTTAGGTGATGGGGTTGGAGAAGAGTGCGAATGCACATCATTACCTAGATTCTCCAGCCCTAACTAGTGTTGGTTTATTTATTCATTTTATTTTTGAGACGGAGTTTCATGCTATCACCCTAGGTAGAGTACTGTGGTGTCACAGCTCACAGCAACCTCAAACTCTTGGGCTCAAGCGATTCTCTTGCCTCAGCCTCCCAAGTAGCTGGGACTACAGGCGCCCACCACAATGCCCAGCTATTTTTGTTGTTGTTGCAATTGTCATTGTTGTTCTAGCTGCCCCGGACAGTGTTCAAACCTGCCACCCTCGGTGCATGTGGCCGGCCTGCACCCTACCGACAGAGCTATGGGCAAGGCCACTAGTGTTGGTTTAGAAGGAAGAAAGCCTGATTTATCAGGTAAAAAAAAATATGAAGAAGGATATTTTAAAAAGCATTCTTTATAAAACAGAAAATACTCTGAGAAATACTTTGAAAATACTTTGAGAAAATACTTCGTAGATCCCGAGATCCTCTGATATTGTCAAGTTAACTATTTGTCTTCCTCATCAGAAGTACCTAAAATTACAGACTGACTAATGTCTATTACTATTTTTTATAAAATAGAAAATACTCTAAGAAATACTTTGAAAATACTTTGAGAAAATACTCTGTAGGTCCCAGATCCTCTGATATTATCAAATTAACTATTTGTCTTCCTCAAAGGAAGTCAAGGACTTCCAGCCAGGGTGTGAACTTGCTGGGACACAAGCTTGCTGTGCTAGGCAAAGTAGCACAGTGTCTGCAACTGTTGTGTAACCACACAATAAATATTAGGCAGATCAAAACACCTTCACTTGTTAGCAAAAGCTACTTAAACCCTCCCTCAGAATCCTCTATAAAATGAGAGCAGTCGCAGCTGCCTCAAACAGATGTTCTGAGAATTGACTAGGTTAATAATACAAAGTGTCACCACACTAGAAGTATTTCCCTGTCAGAAACATACTCTTTTCCTTTTGCTTAAGATTCGTTCATGTTGTTAATGCAGACGTATTTCATTTGATTCCTCTATGGCAGCGGTTCTCAACCTGTGGGTCGCAAACCACAGGAACCGTAGTAAAGGGCTGCGGCATTAGGAAAGGCGAGAACCACTGCTCTAGGTGAACATACCACTCTACTACAATTTATCCATTCTCCTGTCCGCGGATAGGGTTGCTTACAGTTTGGTGCTTTTTTGAGTATGTGAATGTTTGACTTTATGACATAACATCACAGCATTTTGCAAAGTGTTTATGCCTCTCAGAGTACCCCATCCAACAGCTAACGTTGTTAGACACCTTAGTTTTTGCCAATCTCAAGGGTGTGTAATGTTCTCACACTGTGGTTTGAATTTGCATCTCTCTAATTATGAAAATGAGCATCTTTAAGCATGTTTCTTAAACATTCATGTTTTTTCTTTTGTGAGATGTTCCTTCTCGTCTCCTGCCCATTTTTTAAAGTCTGTCTTATTGGGAGAGGTCACCTGACATCCTTGCTATTCCTACTTTAATAGTAATAGACATTAGTCAGTCTGTAATTTTAGGTATTTCCGATGAGGAAGACAAATAGTTAACTTGACAATATCAGAGGATCTCGGGACCTACAGAGTATTTTCTCAACAATCTCCCTTAAACTGACAGTATCTAAAGAGAGGATTTTTTCAGTTTGTGGTTTGCATTGAAGGTTGGGCATGTATTTTCACTTGTCAGTTTGGTTATGTGATTGTTTTTAGAAGCAGCATTGATCAGTTTAGTTGTAATAATAGCATTTACTGAGCACTTATATGCTGGGTACTAGTCTAAGCACTTTACATATATTATCTCAACCTTCATCATAAATTTTGTTGGTCAAGTGAGAAGTGCTAGTATTATTATTTTCCAATTGAAGAAATGGAAACCCTAAAAAATTCAATGATTTGTTCAAGGTGGAATCTCTACTAAATGGTAGAAACAGGCTTCAAATTTAGGGCGTGGGACTTTGACCTACCACCAGGTTAACCCCAGGTTAACCCCAGGAAACAGCAAGTTAGTTAGGAGCACAGCAGAAAGATAGAGGGAGGCTTTGGTGAATGCACAGAAGAGATTCAGGGGATGGATGGGCCTTTGGAGTATGCTGGGTAAGAGATGACGTAAAGCTAGGATGATGGTTGAAAGAGCTAAAGAAAGCAAAATCAAAGGCAGAATCGCCACAAAGCTGGAGTGTGAACTTGCTGGGTCAGGACCTTGCAGAAAAGTGTGAAGAGTCATTGCTCTTCAGATTTTCGGAGCATCTGGGTGAACATCAAGTGAAGGGTGAAGGTTTTGCCACAGGGGCAAGTTGTTAAAGAGGAGTGAAAGGCAAATTCAGGTCTCTGAAGGCCATGAAATCTAGGTAACTGAAAAGAAGTGACCCTTGACCAGGGAAGTGGTCTGAGATAGGGGCAGGACTTTGGCAGCATTTGGCAGTCAGGTGCTCAAGTTCTTTGTCAATCTGGGAGTGACCTAGAAACTGGCAGAAGATGACTGAGCGTCTTATACTATAGACTCTATAGCATGAAGCTCAAAAGAGGGTGAAGGGTGGGGAGTTATATAGGCAGGAATGGAATCTCCTGGAGGCAGGAAGAAGATAGGAGAATGCCAACCCTACTCCCAAATCTCTCTCAGCATGTTGGGAGGTGGGGAGAACAAGCAGTTTTTTCTTGCCAAGGCTCAAGGGAAATGATGTCCTTGGGGGAAAGCCAGGTTTCAGTTAAGGAAAGGAGGTGAAGAAAAGGTTCTGCCTTGAGATTGAGGATGTAGATTAGGGTGCTTACACTGAAACGTGGTTGTTTTTTTTTACAGTGGAAAGAGTTTCAAAGGAGATTAGTGGTGGAAAAAAGTTTGGGGAAAACAAGCATAGGAAAGTTTAGGTATGAGTGAGAGAGAAATTTTTACTCTAAGGGTAAATGAAAACAGCAAGGAAGAGTGGTGTGGGTGAGATGTTTGGGCCTTGAGAGTATGAGGAAGTGTAGGGGTGAATTTGACAAGAAAATCGACATTAACTTCAAGATGTTGGAGGTGTGCTGATTTACACAGTAGCTGTTTTCTGTTGCTTTGGGGAAGATAGAAAATGCCTCCCAGCCCCTTAAAAGGCCTGCAAGACAGACCCCTCTATCTTGCATCAAGTCAATTCATCTTCTTATGTCCCATTTTCTCCATTTCTAAAATAGAGGAAATAACATGCTCTTTTCCAAGTTGCCATGAGAATTAATTTATATGTATGAAAGTGCCTTAGAAAATTGTAAAATCCCAAAGTGAAGTTAGAGTTATTACATTGTTAGTCACATTGAACTTCACTGATGCTGAATTATTTATCAGAAATACAAAGCCCAGGCGTACTTTGTTCATGATTTTTTTTTAAAGGAATTACTTTCAAGGCTTTGAGGACATGGCTTACAAAAAAGCATTATGAAAAAGGCAGAAATATCTGCATTATATTCTGTAGACAAGTAAACAAAACGATTTATCAAGGAAATAGCAGAGATTGGGGTGTTTTTCTTTTGTCATTCTCTCCATTACAAATGATTTGCAGAGTTTCCATTTAAGGCAACAGAACAGGACTTCCCCTCAAGTCCTTTAGCAAAGCTCAAACAACCACCATTTGGACTTTGGGCCACCTGCCAATATTTGTTCAAAGGGAGCTCTAAGTATGGCAGTTAAATAATCAGAAACTGGAAATTTCTTTCTTTTCCCACACATAAACACTCCTCCCTCCCCTTCCTTTGCTGAGACATACCACGCTCATTCCAACAGACACGCAATATTTAGTACCAGGCAACAGCTACTTTAGTCTCTAGGATTTCCTTTATTCTCATTTTTCTTAAGAAGGGAGAAATGTTTTGATGCTTGTTTTTCTTTTATCTTTGGACAAATTTCATATTCTTAAGATACCAGTAAAATAGCAAAAAGTTATTCCTATTTACTGAACAGAAAACAGGGAAAGGCTTTGTATTCCTGTTCAGGAAATTTCAATTTAGGATGTAGAAAAGGATCTGCCTAGTGTCAAGGTGATGTTTTGTCAGATTAGGACAAACCCAACAACACACGTTCCACATCTTCCCTGTATAACGGAAAGAAGCACGACATTGTATCACACGTATGGTCACGGCAGCTCTGTCGTCCACCTCTGCCAGGAACACCAAGAAATCTGCTTGAAAAATGCCCTATATCTGCTGACGTCAGAGTTGAACAACTCAAAAACTTAAAGAATGAGATTATTTATGAAGTAGAGAGTTATTAAAGGAAATGAAGTTTGCCTGAATTCTGAATTAAAAAAAAAAAATTCAGCATGTTTTTGTCGCGACTCGTCGGGCTCCTGTGGCCCTGGTCTTGGTTAGCGCAGGAAGGAACCAGGGGAGAAGCCGATTAGAAGTACAAGCTTGTGGAAGGCAGGCTAGCCCTTACTTTCCACGTAGCCCTAAGCAACCTTGGCACCAGCCTTTTATTGAAAGGGAAGGATACAGGTGAGGGCAGTAATTAACAATGACTACCTGCTGAGGGCACGGGCTCCTCCCACAAGGATCTCCTGTGGAGGAATGGCCCGAGGTCCACGCCTCAGCTGCAGATCATCTTGCTCGGCTGGATGTTGGCGTCTCCTACATGTTTTCCTTATGACAGAAGTAATATATTCTCATCATTGAAATTATATGATACATAGGTAAACAAAAGCCATAATTTATCCATCCAGAGATCACAGTGCTAATATAATTTTTAGGCATTTGGTTACAAATGCTTATGTATATTTAATAAACATAGAATCATACTAGATGTACTTTCTTGTAATCTATTTCATGTATTCAGGTATCCTACTACAGTGGTTAAGAACACAGGCCCCTGTCAGATTGGTTGGGTTTGGGTTCCAGCCCTGTTGCTGACTCCTGGGATGACATTGGGCAAGTTATTCAACAACTCTGCTGATGGGAAAAGAAGTTTGAGCAGAGGAATGAAAGGATCTGGAACAGCAGGAATTAGGTTGCCATTAACCAAGATTGGAAGTCTGGGAATAAACGAGATTTGTAGTATGCTGGGGTAGGAGATGAAGTAAAGATAGGAGGATGGTTGAAATTGCTGAAGAAGTTAATAACTGTAGAGAGACCAAGGACTGAGCCCTGGAGTACTTCAACACTAAGAGTTTAGAGGGAAGACACAGACAAAGGGAAGCGAGAAAGAGCTTACTTAGGAGGAAAAATATAACCAGGAGAATTCAATGATCTGAAAACAGATGAAAAAGGTGTATCAAGGAGAGAGGGAGTAATAAAAGGTGCCAAATGCTGCTAATAGGTCAAGTAAGCAAAGGACTGAGAAGTGACCACTGAATTTGACAATGTGGAGGGGTTACCTACCGTCTATAAGAGCAGCTGGGATACAGAGAAAGCTTGAAAGAAGAATGAGCCTAAGGGAGAAGTGGAGGATGGAAATTAGAGCTAGTACAGACTCTTCTTTCAAGATTTCCTGCAAAGACCCACAAACACATGGGTCAGATCCTGATGGGAAAAGTGGGCTCAAAAGAAAGTTTCATTTTATTTCTGAGAGTGGAAGAGACGATAGCATGTTTGTCAGTGGACGGTAAATGCTCCAGTAAAGAGAATGCACTTGATGATGTAGGACATAACAGGGGAATTTCTGAAGTGGTGTTCTTGTGAGAGCAGGATGGAGTGTATAAGTGGAGGAACTGGCTTTGATGTGAGTACAGGCTGTTTATCTTTGGTAACACCGGGAAGGCTAAGTGAATGAGTCATCATTTTGGAGGGAGTCAGTTGAAGTTCTCTTCTGATGGCTTCGATTTTCTCACCACTCCTTTACCCTTGTTCATGTCAGTTACACAGGAAGCATCAGAGTCCCAGGGTGCCCTGCCCCCACTTCCAGCTCTCTAACCCCTTGTAAAGTTCTGTACTTCCCATAAATAGTCCCCTCCCACCCTCATTTTTGAAGCTTCTTCCTTAAGTCCTCAGGAATGTAGGCTGCATCATTATGATTGTATGACCCCCGACAATACTGAATGCCACCACATCAAGGAATCTTTGGTAATCTGATTGTGGAAACTGTTATTTCATTGTTATTTAACTTAGACTTCTTCTATTTCTAGTAAGGCTGAATATATTCTCTCTGTACTTTTTGACTATACTTTTTCATGAACTATTTACATATCTGCTGCTTATAATTCTACTGGGGTTTTCAACTTTTTCTAATTGTTTTGTAAGAACTCTTCCTATATTAGGATTATTAATCCTTTTTCCCATGTATACTGCAAATATTTTTACCTAAATTGGCACATCTTTCAAGTAGTGTTTAGTATTTATGGATACTTTAAAAAGTGCTGTTTCACATCAATCAGTCATTTATTTTAGGGAATCCACTTTGAGCACTTAGGAAAGCCTTTTCCTTTCTATCTTCAAGACAACGTAAATATTCACCTACATTTAAAAAAATCCATAACAGTTCATTTTTTACATTTAAATATTTAATTTCATCAGAAGTGTATTTGGGCGTAAGATATAAAGAAAGCTATCTTTGCCTCCCTCCCCCAAATGATGGCAAGTTGTTGCAACTCCATTTATGAACTAATCCCTTGTACTGGAAAGGTCCATTGTCCTCTTCTAAGGGTACTACTCAGCTGGCAGTCCCTTACTGAGAAGAAAGTGACCCAGGATTCTCTTCAGAAAGGATTTCTTAGTCAATTGTGCTAAGGCCCCTGATCCAAGGCAGCCTCTTAGGTTCATTGTAGCTTACCAGGAATAGCTTCATCCAGAAGACTAATTATTAGAGGACACCTGAAGCAGCAATAAAAAGAGAATTATTTGGCACCAAAAGTTGGACTTGAAAGAACAATACCAGCAGTTATGCCACCAGTGATGCCATTGAGAAAATGAGAGTTTGCCCTCTATTTTCTTTTTTTTTGAGGGAGGCTAGAGTGCTATCGTGCCTTTAAAGCTCATAGCAACTTCAGACTCTTGGTATCAAGCAATCCTCTTGCCTCAGCCTCCTGAGTAGCTGGGACTATAGGTGCCTGCCACAAGGCCTGGCTAATTTTTCTATATTTAGTAGAGCTAGGGTCACACTCTGCTTCAGGCTGGTCTCTAACGTCTGAGCTCAAACCATTCACCTGCCTTGGGCTCCCAGAGTGCTGGGATTACAGGTGGGCGGGTGACATGGAGCCTGGCCTCACCCTCCATTTTCTAATGTGTTTTTCAAAAAATAATGTTTTTCAATGCCTACTGTGTGCCAGATACTAGATTGGATATTATTATAAAGAAGGCCACATTTCACCCACGGGAAACTTGCATTCTAGTGGAAATAAGTACAGGGAGTTTACAGGAACATTTAGGAAGTATAGGATAAAAATAGAATATAATAATAGAATAAATTAACAGGGTATGACTAGAGAAGCCAATACATAAGAATATAAAGATGGGCTCGCCCCCTCTCCCTGCCTCTCTCCTCTGCTCTCTCTCTCTCTTGTCTTCCCCACTCTCTCCTCTCATCTCTCTCCCCTCTCTTCTCTCCTCCTTGGTGCTGCTCTGCAGTCTCCTCCCCCCACTAATAAAAACCTTTCATACAAGCAAAAAAAAAAAAAAAAGAATATAAAGACGGGAGCCTGAAGTAAGGGTATAAGAAGTAAAAATGTGATAAAATTAGAGTTAGAAAATTGGTGGGGAAAGGATAATTAATTAGTTCAGGTTTCTCAGATTGCAAGGAATGGAGACATTTGAGTGAATGTATTGATATGTTTCTTTACCTGGAGTTGGTAACAACTGCTTTGCTTAGCCATCCCATCATCTCTGCCGGTCCTGGTCTTTTTTTTTTTTTTTTTTTTTTTTTTTTTGAGACAGAACCTCAAGCTATCCCCCTGGGTAGAGTGCTATGGCATCACAGCTCACAGCAACCTCCAACTCCTGGGCTCAAGCAAGTCTCCTGCCTTAGCCTCCCAAGTAGCTGGGACCACAGGCACCCACCACAATGCCCGGCTATTTTTTGGTTGCAGCCATCATTATTGTTTTGGCAGGCCCAGGCTGGATTCGAACCCACCACCTTAGGTGTATGTGGCTGGTGCCTTAGCCACCTGAGCCACAAGCGCCAAGCCCTGTCCTGGTCTTTATTGGTATAGCTCATGGTCTTGGTATCCTCTGTGTACCACCTCTTTTTTCTTGTGAATAATCTCTGTGTCCACACTTGCTGCCTTAAATTCCTTTATATTATTCTCTCCTAACTGAAATCAGGCTATCTCCCTAGCCCCAACATTAAAACTACTTTTATCAGCTTTCCCAGTGACCTCAGCTCAATTCCCAGCCCTCCTCTTTTGTACCTTATCAGCAGCTTTTAACTTAGTTGATTCCCTCCTACTTGAAAAACTTTTTGCTTTGCTTTCAGGACATCATTCTCTCCTGGTTCTTCTTCTGACTCATAAAACACTTTTCCTCAGTTGAGTCTGATCATTTCTCATTTCTCTGATTTCAAAATGCTAGAGTGCTCCAAGCTGAGTCCTTGGAACTTGCCTCTTTTTCTACTTACTACCTTCGTACTCTTCTAATTTTGTGTATATAAATGTGTTACTATATGCTGAACACTCTAAATTTTTCTCCCTTGAATTTCAGGCTCAGATGCCCAATCACTAATGACCTTGATGCTTAGATGTACCAAATATACATCTTAGTAACTTGTATTATTGTTCAAAATATTTGTTGCCTTTTCCAGTGCTAGAATTATATATACACTGTTCCAACACTGTTGGGATTAGCTGTGCAACTTGCTTTGGTCAATAGGTGAGTACAGATGATATGAGCCACTTTGAGAACCCTTAAGAGCCATTATATGACTCTACTGTGCTCTTTCTTCCTTCTGTCCTGACACCAGAAATACTCTAGTTGGAAGCTGCTCGCTCCTTCAACTTGGGTTATAAGATGAAGTCTGAAGAGCTACAGCTAACCTGCACTGGACACAAAGGTCAACAAGAAATAACCCTTTTTGGAGACTGCAAACTAATACAACCTTTTTGGAAGGAAATATGAAGAATCGGCAAAGTACTCTGGTCTTTGAAGTACTTCATACTCTGGTTTTCATACTCCGGAAGTATAAAGAATTGGCAAATTAGACCTCCCATTTGATCCTGCAATCCCATTACTAGGCATCTACCCAAAAGAAAGAAAAATCTTATCATAGGGACATTTGCACTAGACTGTTTATTGCAGCTCAATTTACAATTGTCAAAATGTGGAAACAACCTAAATGACCACCAACCCAGGAATGGATCAATAAGCTGTGGTATATGTATACTATGGAATACTATTTGGCCACTAAAAAAGGTGGAGACTTTACATCTTTTGTATTAACCTGGATACCTTTGGAACACATTCTTCTTAGTAAAGTATCACAAGAATGGAGAGGCAAGAATTCAGTGTACTTAATTCTAATATGAAGCCAGCAGATGACCTAACACACATGTACATAAGAGAAAAGTTCAAATCAATTCAAGGTGGGGAGCAGGGTTATGAGAGAACAGGAAGAGAGGAGGGATGGATGTTCTCCCACTTAATGGGCATAATGTTAGGGTGCACGGTACACCTCTTGGGGGCAGGACATAACAGGGAATTTACCTAACGAATGCAATCACTGTGACCTAATTCTTTGTACCCTCAATGAACCTGAAACAATAAAAATAAAATAATAAAAAAGAAATAAATGTTTTTGCTTTAAGGCATTAAGATGTTTTGGAGTTGTTTACTGCAACAAATGTAGCCTAAACAGTGATATAGCATCTCAAATCAACATGTCTAGAACTGAGTGCCTGACTTTCCCTCCAAAAACTGCTGTTTCCATAGAGTTCCCCATAAATGGCAGCTTCAACCATCCAGTTTTCAGACTAAGAAACTTGGAGTTGTCCTTGACTGCTCTCTGAATCTGACACTCTGTATAAAGTCACTTAGGACACAACAATAAATAAAACAGACACAAAAGATAAAAATTCCTGTCAAGAGATCATGTTCAATAGACTAAAAACAAATAATAATGAGCATAGTAAATTGATATGTAGTATTTAAATACATATACATAATACATTCTACTATGTAATATTAAATATTTTAATTTACATACATGAAAATAATGCATGTAATGAGGAAAAAAAAGAACAGGTTAAAAAGGAAGGGAATACTGGACATGAGAGTAAGAAGGTAGGTTGCAAGGGTAGTCAGAGTTGACTTCATTGAGGAAAAACAGTGTAGAAAAGACGTGAGAAGCACAGAACTCTTGGCATGTAATGACCCTGCCCAAAGCTCCACTAAGAGACCACCACACTGTATCATGACTTCAAGCTTCATAAGGCCACATCCCTAAGATGACTCCTGCAAAGACTAGCTTTAGAAAGCCCAAAGGTATCATGTTTGTTCTCACAATCCATGACAACAAGTCCTCAACCTTTCTGTCTTACAGCATTTACTAAATAGGGCTTATGATTGTGAATCTGTATGTCCTGCAATGCAGAAGTGTCTTCTCAAGGACCTGAAAGTCATTTCTTTGCAATGTAATTATCAGGAGAGACAAGGCCTCTCTGTGGAAGGACAGGACCTAATTTTGATAATTGCCAGCCAGCAGACACAGTGAGCCTCATCCCATTTACCCTGACCAACCCTTTGAAAATTTTCACTTCTGTGACTCTTCTTGAATCCCCCACCACCTCTACACAAATCAAAATGGAGCTCAGCTCTATGCCTTACTGTCAGTAGTTACTGAATAAATCCCATTTTCACTGCTTTGACTAATACCTAGTTGTGTTTGTCTCTGACAGACTTGAAAGAGGTAAGAGGAGTAATGTACAGAGAGGAGTAATCCCTATTCCAAGAAGAGATACAGCCAGGGCCAGCCTCAAATGTGGGAGCATGCGTGGCCTGTACAAGTAACAAGGAGTTCAGTGATGAGAGGAGGGCAAACAATGGAAATATTAGTGGCACTGATGGCAGATGGTATATATAGGCTGCCATAACGTTAGCTTTTACTCTTAAGGGGATAGGGAACCAGTGGAGGATGTTGAGCAGAGGAGCGACATGATCCAGCTTGAATTTTAAAAGGATCCATTTAGCTGTTGTGTTGAGACTAGACAGTAACAGGGGTTGGAGGTAAGGCTGGAAGCAGGGAGATGAGGAGGTTATTGAAATAATTCATGTGAGAGCTGATAGTGGGTAAGTCAAATGTGATAGTAGTGATAACATCAGATTCTGGATGTGTGTTAAAGAATTTCCTGATGAACTAGATATGAGAAGTTAAAACATCAGTTATAATTTCAAGGTTTTTGTTCCAAGTATCTGGAAGAATGGAGTTTTACTCAACTGAAATGGTAGCAGGTTTTGGGAGTGGGAGGGAACGTTCTCCCCATAGTAGCTCAGTTTCACACAGGTTTGTAACATGTGTTAGACATGGGTATGAGGTGGTTGAGTAGGCAGTTAGATATTCAAGCCTGAAATTCAGGAAAAAAGTCTGTAGAAGAGATGTAAATTTGGGGGTCATTGGCAAATAGACAGCGTTAAAAGCCAGAGACTGCATGAGATGACTAAGGAGAGTGTAGCTAAGGGGAGAAGAGAAGTTCAGTGATGAGAGAGATTTGGAAGAAGAGAAAGCAGCACACGACAGTAGGAAGGAATGGCCAGGAAAGTGTGATGTCCTGGAAACCAAGAGCAGAAAAGTTTATCAAGGGGGACACAATAACTGATTGTTGTTGACACAATGAGGACTGAGAAGGGATCCTTAGATTTAGTAACATGGTCATTGGTGACTTTGTCAAGAGTAGCTTGAACAGAGTGGTGGCAGTAAAATATGATAGGAGCCAGTGTGGGAATGTATAGGAGACAGGGTTTGGGAAGCAAATAGAGTGTTTTTGAGGAGTTTCATTGCAAAGAGGTGCACAGGAATGGATCAGTCAGTGATGGGAAAAGCAGTGTTTGAAGTAAGCTCTTAAGGGTTTGCTACTTATAACAGAAATGAGACTTCCATCCCTATCTTGACTTATTTTCAAGCAAGGTGGTGTGTCATTCTATATGAAATATAATCATGTATCAGACATCATTATTATTTGCATTACCCTTAATTTATATGTGAGAAAACAGAAAGCCTCAGCACAGGAACATAAATAACTTCTGTCTTTCAGCACAGAAAGATAAACAACTTATAAGGCCCAAGTTTTCACAGATGGTAAGATGTAGAGCTTTCTGACCCTAGAGCCTCCCCTGAAGAAGGGCTGCTGCTAGCCCATATGGTACCCCCAAGAAACTAGACAACAGCACTCCATTTTACAAGTTGATACTGTCAGACAACCTGAATGGCTGTTCCCCAGGGGAGTTATCCAGAACACCGACTGCCCAGCCTGTACACACACACATGCCTGTACTTTTACCTACTCCACACTGGCCACATCCTCAACACAATTTGCAAATACTGTGTATTGCCCCTCCACTTCTCTGGTAGCCAATTATATCAAGTTCAAAGTTGGGGAATGAGAAAAAAGACTTTGAAAGTGCCAGGTAAGTGAAAGAAGCAATCTTGGGAGTCACCAGGAGCTCATTAAGGACAGATGTAACTTTTGCCCATGTGTGTGCCAGTCTGTGAGTGAATGGTCTCCTAAGTGTATTTGTGTGGTTATATGCACTCCATATAAACTTGTTTTATAGCCAACATCTTTAAAAAATGTCACACATACTATTCTTTTTTTTGAGACAGCCTTAAGCTGTCCCCCTGGGTAGAGTGCTATGGCATCCCAGCTCACAGCAGCCTCCAACTCCTGGGCTCAAGCAAGTCTCCTGCCGCCTCAGCCTCCCAAGTAGCTGGGACCACAGGCGCCTGCCACAATGCCCGGCTATTTTTTTGGTTGCAGCCATCATTGCTGTTTGGCGGGCCTGGGCTGGATTTGAACCCACCACCTTAGTTGTATGTGGCTGGCGCCTTAGCCGCTTGAGCCATAGGCGCCGAGCCACACATACTATTCTTAAGGCACATCTGACAACATATTTTATAACACAGTAGGTGTCAGAGGATATTTAATATATGATTTCTTCAGGCTCTCTTCCCTTTCTGAATTCCAAATGGAGGAACTGAACATGTGAGATAAAGACTGGCAATCCATATTCTGTTATTTGGCAAGCTTGCACAAGTGCTATTGTAAATGTAGTGTAAAAGAACTATAAATTGGGAACTTCTTTGGTTTATGAAACACCATTCAGGATTGCTGCTTCTTGAGTGTTTTCTACTTTTAAGATGTTAATCATTTTTTCTCCTGGACACTGTAGTTTAGAAACTTCATTGCCAGATGCACTAGTTGGACCATTCATTGCCTTTTTAAAAAGACCAGGCTCTTCAATCGCATCTTCTGCTTAGCCCATTCCATCCATCAGAACAGCATCCTCATCAGTCTTTCATCTCTGAGACTGCCTGGCATCGATGTCTGCAGGCCGATCTGATTCTGTATTATCCTATGAGCTATATGGATTGCTGTGTGGCTTTGAGCTCAGAACTAATGGTGGATTTGCCCGACATGGTCCACCACAACCTCAACCTCCCTGAAACACTTCTGCCTTTTCCTCCTAGGGGCCTTCTGCTCATGCTGATGTTGGCTGTCTTGTCTCCTGCTAATGACCAATCACCCTGTTCATCTTCATGTTCAAATTCTGTTTCAGAGAGGTTAAATAGCTTAGAGTTTGTATCATAATTATGGCGTTGACAACCTCTGCCTCTTCCATTATAAAACCTAGAACCTTGTGCAGAAGACATGATACTGTTAGGTAGATAGTTAGGATTTCAGGTCTTCTTGGGAAAGAGGACAAAAAAAGCAGGTGCCCAGCTCCCAGTCTTGGTGCTGCCCCACCCTAATCCTGGTCCAAGTGATTGCTCACACCTGGGGAGGAGGGAACCCCCACCAATCTAAACTTAACGTGCCAACTGCAAAAGATGGCCCACAGGCCAAGCAGCATAGGTACATTCTGAGGTGACCGAGAATAATCACCTAATTATTATACCATTAGCTGAATCTACATTGTGGTTCACACTACTGCTCCCTCACCATGCCCTTCCAGAGACTTACGGGAGGTCTGCATGTTCAGTAAGTCTCCGTGGTTCCAAGGTGACCTCTGAACCATGAGGTGTGCCCAACCCAGACAGTATAAAATAGAACCCCTGGTGATAACCAAAGGCTTTTTGTCATAAAAAAGGGGATTGTTTGTTATCTGTGGTGAATGTATATTGCTCTGTAAACCTATCTTTCTGTTCCTCAAACTTCGTTTCACGCTTGCCTTACTTTGGGGTGTCTGGTCATTCTTTGGCCAAGAGCACCCCAAGAACCAAGAATGCAGACAGCTGCTTGAACCCCAACAATATTTTCCTCAGTAGCACATCCTTTCTCATTTTCAAACCCTCTGGTGGAAGAAGGTCTGAAACCCATACTAATCGGTTGCAGTGGTTCACCAATCTGTAGGAGTTCCATTCTTAGCTGTTCTACTAAAAGCACTTGTACATTTCAGACACTTTCTTTAATGCCAACAAAGGATAGGTAGTTTGTTTTCATTGTCTCCTTTAATTCTCACCTGAATGACACCAGATTTTTCCACAATTACTTGGATAACTTTCTCATTATTCCCCAATTACTTTTCTAACGAGATTCCTAGGAACTCAAATAAAAGCCTCCACAAATTCCAAGAAGCCACTAGCCCTTTTACAGCACCAGCACTCTTCATAAATTATAAATGTCCCAGTATCTTCATCTAGCTCAGTAGGGGTAACACCAGGAACCTCCCTTGCTTGTCATATATTACCACCAAGTGTTCGTATTGCCAGATCCATTAATTCTTCTCTCTCAACAAAGTGCTCATGGAAAGCTGCTGAGAGTTGTTTGTGCATTTTAGATGCTTAGTGACCTCTTCATTTCTGGACATAAGCATCAGCTTCCTATCAATACTTTGCAAATTCATGTCACTTAAAAAATATACTGCTTCACAATATAATTAGCTGTGTGTTTTCTGGATGAAAAAAACTCTGCATGCTCTTACTACTTTCTTAAAATCTTTATGAGCATTTTCATTAGCTCATGCCTCTCTCAAATCCTCAGGAACATCATGGTGCATTTAAGGAAGGTACTTTTTGGTGAAAGTTTTATTTTGATTGATAGGCCAAAGTCCTTTAAATGTGACTAATTCATTGTAAGAAGCATCCCAAGCAGCATATTCAATGACATAAAATTCTCCTTTTAATCATTCAAAATCTAGCAAACCACTATTTACTTGGTTCTTGATCATTTGCTCTTAAATATACCTCTACCTCATCTCCATCACTGACTTCTTTTTTTTACATCAGGTGGTGGTATTCTAAATTCATTGAATGAAACCTGGTGTTCTGATTGCCGATTTTTAAAAAATCCAACTGTGAGGGGGTCTTCATAAACATTTTTGATAAATCCCCTGTAGAAAGTCTTTTGGGAGCCACAAACCTCCCCTGTCAGCTCTGCCATGTTGGGACCATAAAGGCCACTCCCAGTATACATTTGTATAGGATTCAGCTCTCCATTGCTACAGAACTTGGCCAGGAGGTCTGGTTTATGCAAATTAATAAATGTATATGATGTGAATTGTTAACTGTAACCCCTGAACACCCTCATGCTGTGGCCTCCTAATCATTCTTTGGTTCATTAAGGAATTGTCAAATGTCTATCTGCACGTAAACCCCTCTCCTCGGCATTATGGGAGATTCAAAGACACCCTTTCTTACTGTCAAGAAACAATTTTCAAGTAAGAAAAATATGAACATAAATAGCTATAAGATACAAAGTGATATATTCTATAAGTAATAAAAACTACTATATGGATTCACAAGAGGAAATGCTTATTTCAGTTTGGTTAATTAAAGAAAATTTCATGAAGAAGATTAGCATTTGAGGAGTGGTTTGGAAGGTGGAATTTGGATGGAAACAAGAATATTTTGTAAGGAACAGCATAATGTGAAGTACAGTGTAGTATAGACTTGGAAATAGTGAATACTTAACATTTGGCAAAGCCCAATCTAAACTAATGGCCAAAAGGAATGGCCATAAAAGGAATGAAAAATTTCTTAAATGTCTATGTACAACTATTCAAAAAATATATAACCCTCTTTGATAACCAGAACATGAATTCATTCTAAAACATCACTGAAGTCACGACAAGGCTTTGTTATTATGTATTTTTTTAGTCAACAAATAGCAAGGGTGCAGCTACTAATAAGTCTTTATCAATACTTGCGGTACCAGGCAAGTTTTTTGTGAGTTTGTTTCTCCATCTCCAGCGTGGAGATTATAAAGCCTACTTTGCTTGTTTTGATGATTAGACGTCACATTTTAGGTGCTCAGGAAGTCCCAAGTAATAGAAAATAAAACACTGAGGTCAAATTAGAGTCCACCATAAATATCAAGCTAAGGAACGGCTTTTTCTTGGACATTACAGTTGAAAATTTTGTCTCAGTGACAAAATAAATGAATAAATAAATCAAGAAATCAGGAAACAAATTTAAAGGTTATTGCAGTGGTCCACGCAAGGCATAATGAGGCACTAGTATTGGAATTTCTGGACTATTTCGGACTATCAACTACTGGATTCTGGATTTACTTAACATACGAAGAATGTGAGATAAGAAAGGACGCTAATTTTGATCTAACTGGTGCTGTTAAACAACATCAAAAAGTCAACAGAGATGATAAGTTCAGTTTGAAACATATTGAGCTTAAACTCCTAAAATCCTGGCTGAAAATGGAGCGCACAAAGCGCTAAACAAGATCTATGCAGGAAACAAGGATCGAGAGATTTTGCTTCTTTTCTTAAAGCCTCCGAGTTTTTTAAGCAAAAACTTACAAAGCTTTTTTTCCTTTTAAATGACAGCGTGGTACAATTTTGGGACAGGTAGTTGACGTATCACGGCCTTAGAGAAAAAGTGTTCGGAACGCCCGAAAAGCGCCTTTAATCCAGAAGGTCCCGCGTCCCGGTGGCGTCACCACGACGCGAGGCGCGCTTGCGTCATTCCCACCGAGGCGCAGGGGGCGGGGTGACTCCCGGCAGCGCCGTCGCGCCCCCCCTAGTGGCAGCCGGTCTCACGGCCACCCTCTGGTTTCTGGGCTCTGCGCGGTGTAGCGTTACCTTAGCGGCCATCCTGGCTCTGTGCTTGCGCCCAGACCCCCTGCGGCACCGCCCAGCGCCAGGCGACGGGCGACGCCTCGAGGTAAAACCGAGGAGGTGCGGGAGCGGGAAGCGGGCCCTGCTTCGGCCCTGGAGCGCCAGAGAAGCCAAGGCTTTAGGCCGCGGGGGCGGGTGCGATGGCGCAGGAGCCGATGAACTGCAACTTTGACTTGACCCCAGATTGTGAGGCAGCGGCGACTGCAGAACCTACAGTGCCCGCAGTGAAGACCCCCAAATACTCCGCAGAGTCGCCGGAGGACTATGACAGCAAGTGCGTGTTCTGCCGGATCGCGAGGCGCCAGGAACCTGGCACCGAACTCCTGCACTGTGAGGTCGGCAGCGACGGGCGGCGGGTGTGGTTGCTAGGGGTGGCAGGCCTCGCCAGTGTGGTCGGGGACTGGGGGGATCCCGATCGCCACTCAGCTGACCCAGGCATGGCTGCCCTGTCTGCGTGGGGCTGAACGAAGCTAAGGATTCTACTATTAATGACAAACTTACTTTTCTCGGGGGACGTTGGTCTCTAGTTGTATTTTTGCTGTTTGGTGGGGAGAAAAGATAATGATAGAGCTAAATACCTCTACCTGGCTGCGTGCAGGTACCAAGGGACTTGGCAGAAACAGCAGTCTGTGGCTTCCTTTATTACAGGGATTCTTCACCCTCCCCTCTTCTAGATACTGATTGTAAAGTCTGCATACTCCAATACTGACACTGAAGAAAAAATTAGTAGAAAATAGGTAATGGTGGTTGTGAAAAGCTGTTTGTTATATTGGCTAAAATTAGGCTTGAAGAGAGTGGGTCTGAAATCGAACTATGACTTTTATGTCTGATTTCCAATGTTGGGATGTGTGGAAACTTCCAGAGTGCTAAGACTTGGCATATGTATGTATATGTTTGGATAGATAGGTAAATTTTTTAAAAACAAGTTTTCCTTCTGTCGCCTTGGCTACAGTGTGGTAGCTCCAACAGAGCTCATTGCAACCTCTAATCTTGGACTCAGGGATCCTCCTGCTTCAGTCTCCCAAGTAGTTGGAACGACAGATGTGTACCAACAGGACTGGCTTTTTTTTTTTTTGTAGAGACAGTGTTTCACCTTGCACAGCTTGGTCTGGAACTCCTAGGCTCAAGTGATCCTCCTACATTGGCCTCCCAAAGTGCAAGGATTACAGGAATGAGCCATCTGGGCCCGGCTTGTGCAGATATTTTAAAATAAATTATCTGGCACATACTTTGACCTACTGGTTCTACTTATCCATTACGAAATAACCTTTTGAGGGCAGCGCCTGTGGCTCAAGGAGTAGGGCGCCAGCCTCATACACCAGGGGTGGCAGGTTCAACCTGCCCCAAGCCAAAACTGCACACACACACACACACAAAAGAAACCTTTGAGAGAATAAACTCCAAAGATTATGTCTTTTGTAGTAATCATTCGTTAAAAATAAATAGAATTCCTTCTAAACACTTTGTTTTGGAGTTTCAGTAGTGATCAAGATAAAAGACAGCCAGTCCATGTCCAGATTTATAATCTAAAACAGTGGTTCTCAACCTTCCTAATGCTGCAACCCTTTAATAAAGTTCCTGTGGTTGAAAACTGCTCATCTAAAAGGTGAAATGAGTACAGAGGAGGTAGACTGAGTGAGACTGAGTGGGGAAACCCAGCAAGGGCTGTCCGTTCAGATTCTTCATGGCCTCTCTGCAGCATTCCCTCCTCCAGTATATGGGGCAGAACCCCATTCTGAAATGGGAGCCAATGACCAGCAACTAGCAGGTGAAAGGGGAGCAGGAGGTCAGAGAGATTATTGTTGTTTTGCAGTTTTTGGCTGGGGCCAGGTTTGAACCCACCACCTTCGGTATATGGGGCCGGCACTCTACTCTTTGAGCCACAGGCACCACTCCAGAGAGAGATTCTTTGTTCTGAGCTCTAAAGTGCCCCAATATTATAACAAAAGACTGTAACAAGGGCTATGGAAGTTAGGAGCCAGGAAATGTGGATGAAAACAAATAGATCTATCATAATATCATATCTATGTGTAATACAGAACATAAGATAACATGCTTATGTAGTAGTGCTTCCAAAATTTGAGTATTTTTTTCAGTTTGAATCTAAGATGATTTGATATACAAGAGCTCACTAATTAATTAAAGGTTAAAGATTAATATTTTTTGTTTATTTTATTTTTTATTTTGAGACAGTCTCTCACTCTTTTGTCCCAGGCTAGAGTGCCATGGGGTCAGCCTAGCTCACAGCAACCTCAAATTCCTGAGTTCAAGCGATCTTCCTGTATCATCCTGAGTAACTGGGAGTACAGGTGCTTGCCACAATGCCTAGCTAGTTTTTCTAATTTTTTGTAGAGACAGGGTCTTGGCTGTGCTCAGGCTGGTCTCAAACTCCTGAGCTGAAATGTTCCTCCTGCCTGGGCCTCCCAGAGTGCTGAGATCACAGGTATGAATGACTGCACTTAGCCAGGATTAATATTTTTAAAAAGAGAATAATCATGTAGCATCTAAATTCTATGTTTTGTTTTAAACATTGAATATATATGAACATATATTCATATATATTCATTCATTATAAACATTCAGAAGCTATTGGGTTTACATAAAATGAGGTGTATTTGTAATTCAAGTACAGAGGAGAAAAATTCTATTAGGAATCATTGGTGTTACCATTGTCGTGTGGGATTAGTCTTGGAAATACTTGTGACAAAAGCTAGAGAAGACTCCTTACTCCGTAAACCTCTATATTGTGTTTTTCAGTTGCATACAGAACATTTAAAACTAGTAAAGGCTAGACTGTGCATTCTCAATGGGAGGTGATGTCACTCCCAAGGGGATGAAAGTTGGCTTTTGGTTGGAAGGCAATATCTTATTCTTTTTATGTACAAGGCATAGTTATACATAAGTACATAAATGAAGTAGACCTATGGTATTAAAATCTCATGGGGGTGAGATTGGTGGAAAAAGTCCTAAAAGGTTGATTTGATGGACAATAATGAAAAAATAGTTGAGAAACACAGGACTAGATTTCATCTTGCTTGAGACTCTACTGGGGAAATGTCTTAGTGCAAATTTAACTTGAATACTCTGCCCATTCTTTAATCAAAATTGATCTAATACCTTAAACGGCATGGTACTTAAATATTCTTTCAAGTATATTTGTTAATTTGCTTTAGATATCATTGAGTTTTAGTTGCTGGAAAGAAAAACTATCTTAGCTTTTTTAAGCTGAAATTGATTTAATGTAGGAAATTATTCTTGGAAGAGCTAGGGAGCAGGTTCTAGAAAGAGCCTTCAAGAATGATGCCCGTATCCACACTGCAGAACTGGCTCCTGGAGCAGTTGCTTCCTCTGCTGCACTTAGGAAAGTGGGACTCAGAACTTTGAACTTCAGGAAAATGCCTCCTGAGGTGTGATTCAGAGATGAGCAAGCAGTGTGATTGCTACTTCTTAAGTGATGTTTCCAGGGGGAACATTTTGGCATTTGGCTGTTTCTTCTGCTGCAGGAGTGGTTAGCATCCCTGAACTCTGGGCACTGAATGACAGTAGCACCCACAACCAAAAGAGTACCTTCATGTTTCTACCCCTGATTGAGAGATGCCGCTAAAGAGTCACACTATACCCCCTGGGTCCACATTGGCAGCCCATTCTGACAAAAAATGGATGTCTCACCATTCTTGACACCCAGTGTCTTCAAGAGATTTTGAAATAGTGGGGGGTGAGGGGAGAAAGAAGAAAGAAATTTATCTCTGTAGTCTCAGAGCTGACTGTGTGTACCAGGTGGAAATAGCTGAAGCAGCAAAAACATGGCTTTCTAATTGCTGGTTGGCAAGATCTAAATTCTGTCTGTTAGTTTTAGCCTTTTTGGTTTCTGTAGTACAGAAAGCACAGAAATATTTACAATGGAGGTTGAGTACCAATCTCCCCTATTCATTATAGTTATTTATTGTATTTAAGTCAGTGGTTAGAGTTATGAGTGATAGTGAAGTCATCTTTATCCTGTTTATCCTTATACATAGAAACTTTAAAAAATAGTATATCATTGAGGTTTCCAGATATTTTTCCAGGAACAGAGATGGACTTTCCATGATCTTTCAGTATCTGTTTATGTCTTGTATTATCAAAAAGAGTAAAAATTTGATTTTGCCTAGGGTGGAGTGGAAGTAGGAAGGGCAGAAGAATTTTTACTCTTTTAATATATAAAGCACAAATACACTATACAGGACATCAACAGACACACAGTGTATGTATAGTATTAAAGTATGGGAGTAAGGCGTTGTGGCGGGAGCATGTAGTCC
Organism: Galagoides demidoff; assembly: GCA_963574575.1. NCBI lineage: Eukaryota > Metazoa > Chordata > Mammalia > Primates > Galagidae > Galagoides > Galagoides demidoff. The sequence goes on from CAUYQV010017909.1 coordinate 61,247, forward strand.
CAGCTACTTGGGAGGCTGAGGCAAGAGAATTGCCTAAGCCCAAGAGCTGGAGGTTGCTGTGAACTGTGACGCCATGGCACTCCACTGAGGGCGACAAAGTAAGACTGTCTCTAAAAAAAAAAATTTTTTGGCTTTATATTTTTATATAAGATATTAGATAAAGTTATTTGGAGGAACACACATTTTCTCTTAGAAGAGTTTGAAACCCAAATGAGACTCTGTCTCAAAAAAAAAATGTTTTAAAATACAATCCCTGGATATGTAGATGCTTGCCTCTTGTTATAATTGAGGAAAATGCCACTTTGTAAAAAGTTAAATATAAAAAGGAATTTATTTTGCTGTGATTCTATACTCAAACCTTTAAAAGTACATATTAAGAGTAAAAAAACCTTAGTTTAGGGTAGGAATGGAGAAATGATATTATTGATTGATTGATTAATTAAGACAGAGTCTTACTCTGTCGCCTTGGGTAGAGTTCTGTGGTGTCAGAACAAACTCTTGAGCTCAAGAGATCCTCTTGCCTCAGCCTCCTGAGTAGCTGGGACTACACGTGCCCACCACCACCCAGGCTACTTTTTCTGTTTTTGGTAGAGTTGAGGTCTTGCTCTTGCTCAGGCTGGTCTCCAACTCCTAAGCTCAGGCGATCCTGAGTGCTAGGATTACAGGAGTGAGCTACTGCACTGGTGAAGAAATGTAAAATGAAATAAAAAATTCTGGGATTATTGGTAATGAAGTTTTAATGAACTTCACTCATAATTGTTTCCCTGAAATTGACTTACTTCATATGGTCTTTTATTCTCTTAAACATCTCATGAAGAAAGCATTATGAACTTAATGCGTAATTATCAAATTGCCCAGTAGGGCTTAGTTGTAACCTAAGTACTATTTCCCTGTCAGACAGATTTATGATGTTTAATTCATGCCAGAACAGGACGAGGACATTGATTTTAAAAATTCACTAACAATATGTTTTTTCTTTAGAATGAAGACCTAGTTTGTTTCAAAGATATCAAACCTGCAGTACCTCATCATTATCTTGTAGTGCCAAAAAAGCATATGGGAAACTGCAAAGAGCTAAAGAAAGATCAAATAGAACTGGGTAAGACGATGGCAGTATTCTTCATTATTATATATCACGTTGAATTGGTATCAGGGATGGCAGTGAAGATTCAAAAGAAAAAGTCTCTCTAGATATTATGAAAAGGAGCATTCTGTTTTTTTTTTAATGTTCATTATAAAAAATTTTGAATTTATGCAGAAATAAAGAAAATGGTGTAATTTGTCACTTAACTTCCACATTTATTAACTCATGGACAATTTTTTTTTAATATATTAACCTTCTCCCACAGTGGATTTAAAGCAAATCCTAGGCATCATACTATTTAATCTTTGTAATCTCTAAAAGATAATACCTTTTATGATTTTTTAAATGATGGCTTTTCTTGACTCTGAAATGAAAGGTGCTATTAAAAATTGTAAACAAAGAAGTTATGATATGATATATGGTCTTGTATTGCTTTGGTACTTGTAGTGTCCTATATGAAGGTGAATTAGCACCAAAATTTAAATTTTAGTGATGAAATTTTAGCTTCTGAAAAGGAGACTGTGAATCTTTTCTATTGTAGGATTATTCTGCATTTTTCTGCACATGCTTTCTGTGACTTGTCACTTACCATTTTACATTCCTTTTTTTTTCTTTCTTTTTTTTTTTTTTGAGACAGAGTCTCACTATATCGCCTTCAGTAGAGCGCTGTAGTGTCATAGTTCATAGCAACCTCAAACTCTTGGGCTTAAGCGATTCTCTTGCCTACGCCTCCTAAGCAGAGCTGGGACTGTAGGCGCCTGCCACAACTATCTTTTGTTGCAGCTGTCATTGTTTAGCTGGCCTGGGCTGGGTTCGAACCCACCAGCCTCAGAGTATGTGGCTGATGCCATATAACCACTGTGCTATGGGCGCTGAGCTATTTTATGACATTTTTAAGTTCACTTCAAATCTGCTTTGGCAGGCTTTGTAACCAAGGTCTGAGATTAATTTGATAAATTCTTTAAAGTAAGATAGATAAATTGGGCCAGAGTTTTAAAAGATGAGCAACCTTTTTCTTGGAAAACCTGGATGTATAATTACTAGGCTACTAAATTAACAGTTTTTAAACTGTTGATGCTGAACTGCAAAACTTGTTAGTCCTGTGAAGTTTTGTTAGTGCATTTTAGAGCATACATGATTTATAACTAGAGCAGCAGTTCTCAACCTGTGGGTCCCAACCCCTTTGTAACTATGAAAATACATTGTGGCATTAGGAAGGTTGAGAACCTCTGAACTAGAGGGTAGCTTTTGAGCTTATAGAGATCAGTTTGACTTCGATTTACCTGACTGAAACACTTCTTTCTTATTTTAAAGAAATAAAGAAATAAAATTTCTATTCCTATTTTCATTCTTAAAATTATTTCTTAGAGACCGTACTTTAGCGTTTTGGGACTTTCTCAGTTTATCTTCAAATTAGAGTTAGGTTTGTAGAGAATAGAGACTGCTCTTTAACTAGTTTTTATAAATGTTACAAATCAAATGTCACTAGTTTTGAAGCAGCTGGCGATGTATTTTGGATTTCATATTTTTCTCTCTGCTTTTGTATATATTTGAATATTTTCATAATAAAAGTTACAAATTAATGATTTTTATGTAATCTATAAATGGGGGAAATAATAAGCATATAGAAGAACTCAATAACACTAGCATGTACCATTAGTCTAACTGACATTTGTAGAACTCTAGATAACTAGAGGATGTACATTTTTAAAAAATCATGTTTACCAAGGTTGGCCATATTCTGAGCAATAAAGGAAGGCTCGAAACATTTCAAATAATTGAATTCTTAAAAAGTATGTTTTGTGAAGACAATGGAATTAAATTAGAAAAATAAAACAATCTCAAATAGAGCTATATAAACAACATTTAAATAAATAGGATAAAGAAGAAAATAGTTTGAGTTAACTGGTAATAAAAATACAATATGTCAGAATTTGTAGGATACAGCTAACGCAGTGCCTAGATAAAAATTTATAGCTTTGTTGTGGTGAGACATATATACTCTATTCTTAATAGTTTTGAAATGTATCATGGCATTATGCACATTAGATGAGGTCTCCCCAAATACCCTTCCTCCTCTTGGCTTCCAAATAAGTAAGCAAGGAGATGGTTATATTAATCAGGTAGATATAAGCATTCCACATTGTTTATCAAATCAGCATATTGTACCCCATAAATTTATTAACGTACACAGTTATGATTTAATAAAGAAAAAAGGAAAATTTATAGCTTTAAATGCTCATATTAGAAAAAGAGGTTTAAAATCAATGATCTAAGTTTCCATTTAAGATACTAGAAAGAGAAGCAAGTCAACCAAAATAAGCATAAAGGAGGCAATAATAAAGAGTGGATATCAGTGAAGTAAAGAGGATACTATAGGCTTTGCTCCACATATTTTAATGTGATTTTAAGTGAATATATAATTGTGATTGAATGATTGTTATGTCTTCTTAATGAATTGACACTTTTATATTTACCCATAAGGCAACATGAGTATATTTAAAGGAAAAAGATACAGTCTGGCTTGAAGTGATTTGGGAGTTTTTTTGAACCATATGGTACTCGCCTAGTCACAGAAGTCTGGCAGACTCCCAGCTGAAGTCTGACTTAAACATTAATGACAATTTTATAAGCCTCTATATAGGACCGTTTTCTGTAGATTCTTTTAGTTCTTCCTTTTTCAAATGCATGATTGCACCATTCAGAAACGAAGAGGGATAAAGGTTTGGCATTACACTTTGAAGATGCCAGGTTACCAACATTTTTCTAGTGGGGAGGTTTATTCCCATCTGAAACACTAAGAGACAAAAGGTAGAAAGGCTTTGGTTTGGAAGCCAAGGTCGTTATATAAATGTTTGGCGAGTCAAGACTAGGCTTACATGAAGGGAAATCATATCCTTAATTTGGGCTCAAAGACAAATTCAGAGTTTTCCTGTCTTTCTTATTAATTCAGACAATATCTGTTTAATTTCCTAGTTTCCTTATGATTAGAGTTAGTCCTCAGTATGACTGGATGTCCTAAATTGCCACTGGATCATACCTCTTAACAGCTGTCTAAAGTCCGCCTACATATGATATTTTGTGATACTGATGCCCTGGGGCTCAGTGTGAAACTTCATTTCAGTTGCTGATAAGCAAACTTCTCAGTAACCTGAGATATTGAATGTGTCTTTTAAACATTTACTGCCTTGATCTGACTTTTGAGTAGGACCCTAAATATTAAGAATAGTAGCAGTTTTGTGAACATAATGTCTCCAAATGGATAATGTAATTTCTTTCTTGTTTTGCAGTTGAGGACATGGTAACTGTTGGAAAGACCATTCTTGAAAGGAATAATTTCACTGACTTAACAAATGTGAGGTATGAATACTTCAAGGTAGAAACAAAATATTATACATTATAGACATTTTTAAACTGTTAATTCTGACACCCTACTCATTGAGCCACAAGCAACACCCTAGACTGTTAATTCTGTATGGAAAGTGGAAGCAGCAGTGTCAGAGTTTGTGATTTAACTGTAGTTTCCCTGAAAATAAGAATATAGTTCATTGGTAGTATAAATATAATATCGTCTTCTCTTGTCTCAACAGCTTCCACTAATCTCCATTTATAGTTTAGATAAACAAGTACATATATGTACAGTCGCTAGGCAAAAGACAGAGGGTGCCAAAAATAAGTATATACATTTTAAGAAAGGAAAAAACTGTTTTAAAATTGTAATACTGAATGTGTACCCATAACAAAAGATGAATACAGGTCACTTTTGACTTCTGCATTTAAGAGGTGCTCAAAGTGGCCAGCGTCCAGACACTTCTGATATGGTGAATTGCTGCTTGAGTAACACTGACCAAAGTGTCCACTTGTATGGCTACACATGCGGTTTTAATTTCTTCCCCAAGTACAACCAGTGTAGCTGGTTTTGTATAGTATCTCACATCCTTTAAGGTACCTCACACTCACACCTCCATTGTCATTGTACTTCCACAGTGTTTATCGTTTCTTTGCTTGTTTTGAAACAGAGTCTCACTCTGTCACCCTGAGTGCCATGGTGTATAGCTTACAGCAACCTCAAACTCTTAGGCGCAACTGATCCTCTTTACCTTAGCCCTCTGACTATCTGAAACTACTCGCACCCACCACAATGTCTATTTAATTTTTCTACTTTTAGTAGAGATGGGGGCTCACTCTTGTTCAGGCTGATCTCCAACTTCTGAGCTCAACCAATCCAACCAGCTTCAGTCTCCCGGAATAATAGAATTACAGGTGTGATCCACCGCACCCTGCCTCTCCACAATGTTGTTGAATTTCAAATACCACTTCTAAGTGTCTTGCCCTCCTCCAACAAAGGACAACTGTGCTTCTGCCATTTTCTTTGTCCTGCCTGTTGCATGGTGATGCTAGCATTCATGTGATTAATGCCATTTTTTTTTTTCTTTCAGTCTTTGGCCGGGGCTGGGTTTGAATCCATCAGGTCTAGCATGTGGGGCCGGTGCCCTACTCCTGTGAGCCACAGGTGCCACCCCAATCAATACCATCTTTTAAGTGAACCTCATACTACATGTTGTTTATGTAATTCAATTTAACTTCAGAAAGTAATACATAGATAACAGAGCTTAAAATGTGTATATATTTTTTGGCACCCCTAATAGTTAAAGTCTATTTTAGACTTTTGGCACCCCTAAAAGTCTATTTTTTCTTTGTTCAATATGTGCATTCTCATAAAATTGTAAGTTGAATTTTCTTAGAAAAACTTTTATGCAATTTAAAAATGAAATTCAACTTTAATTCATCAACTTTGCTATGGTGGTACACACCAGTGTTGGAGCAAAAGCACATGACGTTCAATTCGTCAACTGTTGTAATTAATCTATGTGAAGTTTTTCTTTTAAAAAGATTTCTAACTTTGCTTGTGTGACCCATGCAGTACCAGGGAAGATATAGTGGAGATTACTTCTAACACTTTTGAACTGGAATTCAGAGTAGAACTGAATTCTGATGCTCTCCATGCTGTTTGTTGTATTGAGACAAGTCATTTAACCTCTCTAAGATAGTACCTGCCCTGCCACCTTATAGGCTCAAATGAGATTGCATATGTGAAAATTCTCTGAAAACCGTTACTTACCATCTAAGTAGATAATTACAAGGAACTGATTGCCTCTGAGGCCCTTTGGTCAGAAGCAGCACATTTCATTCCTAGTCATAGGAGTGCTCATTAGAAAAATGAACATTGGGAAAGGAGTCCAGAGCCAAGTCTCAACCCCAGTTCTACCACTGACTGACTTTGTGACCCTGGAAAGTATATTAACCTCTTTGGATCCTGGCTTCTACATCTCTAAAATGACAGGGGTGGGTGAAGCATTGAGTTGCTTCTAGTTTCTAGATTACTTGATTCTACATTATATGGCTCTGTTTCACAGAAGGAAAAAATTTAGTCTTCTATTCTAGGTACTGGTAGGAGCTTTGGCGTATGTACTGCATATATGACTCCGCACTGTTAGTCCCAGAGGATCACCACTGCCGTATAACACTTCTCCTATGTCTCCTTTCCACACTCTCACTCACTTTTACTTTAAACATGAAAATATTTCTGGGCTTTAATTATTGTTGCAGGTGTGCCTTGCACCATTCAGCATAGGTGGACTTAGAAAACTGTTTATAAACTAATTTTTTTTGGGCCGGGACTGGGTTTGAACTGACCACCTCTGGCATATGGGGCTGGTGCCGTATCCTTTTGAGCCACAGGTGCTGCCCTGTAAACTAAGTTTTAAGAGGTTAAATCATACTTTAAAAATACTTTTTCACCATTAAAAGGAATTCTCTTAGAAAATTTTATAAAGCAGATAATTTTGAATAATTATCATTTAACTTATTTTAAGTATTAAGAAACTTAAGAGATGATAAAGTTTATGATGACATAATCTTACTACTGAAATACTGTTGATTGGTAAGAAAATGCCTGAGTGCTTGCTTTCTTTTGTTTTTTGTTTTTTGTTTTTTTTTTTGAGATGGCGCCTCAAGCTATCCCCCTGGGTAGAGTGCCATGGCATCACAGCTCACAGCAACCTCCAACTCCTGGGCTTAGGCGAGTCTCCTGCCTCCGCCTCCCAAGTAGCTGGGACCACAGGCGCCGGCCACAACGCCTGGCCATTTTTTTTTGGTTGCAGCCATCATTGTTGTTTGGCAGGCCCGGGCTGGGGATTCGAACCCACCACCTTAGGTGTATGTGGCTGGCGCCCTAGCCTATTGAGCCACAGGCGCCGAGCCCCTGAGTGCTTTCTTAAAGGGAAAAGCACGCCACCTATTGGCTGTGTCATACAATAAAGGGACACTACTATTTGAATGTCCACGGATTTTTAAGTTCAGTACAGAAGCATATTTTAGGAGAATTAAAGCTTAATAGGATAAGGACTCAAGTGATAAGACATTATGCCAATTAAGAATTCATAAGGATTATATTGAGGCATAATATGATATTAAGGCCTTCCTTGGTTACAAATTTATGTTCCTGTGAACTTTAATGTGAAAAGAAGAGGAAGTGAGTAAATACTCTGCAGTGCAGAAAGAAAAACTATAAAAGAGATTTGTGAGTAATAATCTGTCTGCTTAAGGTACCTGTTTTGGATATCTGTAATATTTCTATATTTTCACCTGAAAAAATGTGGAAACTATTATGGAAGTGATTTTCAGTCATCTTTTACCTTTCTGTTTTAGGATGGGTTTCCATATTCCACCATTCTGTTCCATTTCCCACCTGCATCTTCATGTTCTGGCACCAGTCAGTCAGCTTGGCTTCTTCTCCAGTTTGGTTTATAGAGTCAATTCCTATTGGTTTATCACGGTAAGTGTTAGCACTATGTCCGTAGCTTACAAAAGTACTTAAAATATTTGTTCTTTTTGTTGCAGTTTTTCTTTCCTTGGCAGCAGCTCTTACAGATTTGATGACCTGTATTAACATACGGCTTGTACATATCCAAAGTAATAGTTGTTTTTGTTTTTGTTTTTTTTTTTGAGACAGAGTCTCACCTTGTTGCCCTCTGTAGAGGGCTGTGGTGTCATAGCTCCCAGCAACCTCAAACTCTTAGGCTCAAGTGATTCTCTTGCCTCAGCCTCCTGAGTAGCTGGGTCTACAGACTCCCACCACAACACTTGGCTATTTTAAGAGGTGGAGGTCTCGCTCTGGCTTAGGCTGGCCTCGAACCTGTGAGCTCAGGCAGTCCATCCACCTTGGCCTCCCATAGTGCTACCGTACCTGGCCCTAAAATAATAGTTTTGATTTGTGACATTTTGCAGGTCATCAGATCAGTAGGAAGAAAAGCTATAACTAAAGCATCCTAATTCGTAAGCTGGGGATAGGATATAGAAGAACCAAGGTGTTCAGAGTTGAAACTTTGGAGTCAGAGCTGGATTCAAATTTTGGCTCCATTACTTACTTGAAGGGTCCATGTGAAAGTTAAATTCCTTACGTGAGTTAATGAGATACTTTATGCGCAAAGCATTTAAGACAGTATCATGCAAATAGTATTCAATAAATGTTATCTGATGCCTCTATAAGGTCTGACGGTTTAGTTCATGGACTCCTCCTACAAAAGGTGCTGTGTACCTCATTACTGAGTATCACTATCATCACCTTTGAAGTACTCCCCTTGGGAAGCTGTACACCTTTGGAATTCTTTTTCTGGAATAGCCATCATGGCTGTTGTCAAATGGCCCACAAAAACATGTAACATTGTAATGAACCCCACTCAGAGAGACATTGCCACATACTGACATTAACATAGCTGTGAGACAAATATATCAAGGTGATGAAACCTTACTGAATTGTTTGTATAGTGCTGCCAATATACCTGATGGTGGCAAGTTTGCAAACTTAGTTGTCACACTGCCTGTCATGACAGCTCTGAGGGTTGTTCTAGAAAAAGAGTTCCAAAATTGCTCTGAAGGGTGGACTAGGTACTGGCATCTGTGCATAGCTTCCCAAGGGAGTATTTTGAAAGTGATCATAGTGATATTCAGCCCTGAGATATGTAGCACTTTTGGGGGGATGATTTCTTGTACTTATACATCATCATAATCAGCATCATTATAGAACTTGAGTGTTTTGTATTTTTTAATAGTTTAAACACTTTAGAAAAAGGGCTGTAGTAGTGGCATCAATTGCCAGATCTGAAGATGAAGCTTTGAGCCTAAAAAATTTCAGAATTCTGCTTTGTTGAGGCAAAAGTGGATATAAGCCTGTAGGCTGAAAGCTAAGCCTCAGTCATCAGGTGACACTGGTCCCTCTAGGGCCACTTGATCAGTAATTTATTAGGCTGTTTTATGTGTCCATGATGGTAAGGTGACCTATAGTTACTCTAGCTGAATAATCATTGGGTATTATTTATCATTGGTTAATAATATTTCTATTCATAGTACATAAGAATTGAAAAAGTATCAGATTTCTAGCAACTTCATATTTCAAACATATTATCCTTCTCTCCCAACTTGTCCAGATGATTTTATTTAAATAATATACATTTAAGATAGATACGTAGGCTCGGCGCCTGTGGCTCATGTGGCTAAGGCGCCAGCTATGTACACCTGAGCTGGCAGGTTTGAATCCAGCCTGGGCCCACCAAACAACAATGAAGGCTGCAACCAAAAAATAGCCGGGCGTTGTGGTGGGTGCCTGTAATCCATCCCAGCTACTTGGGAGGTGGAGGCAGGAGACTTGCTTGAGCCCAGGAGTTGGAGGTTGCTGGCACTCTACCCAGGGGGACAGCTTGAGGCTCTGTCTCCAAAAAAAAAAAGATATGTATACATGCATATATGTATTTGAAATTTAAAAAGTGGGACATTCTCTAGGATAGCTGCTTTGGTTTCCTTAAAAAAGTCTGTATAATAGACAAGGGACTTTTTTCCTATTTGTATTTTTAATTTTCTATAAGATCTTTACCTTTATGATAAAATTAATGCACATACATTTTTATAGTGTTTTTACATGTATTTCTTACATGAAAGACTTTTTAGTTATAAAACATCAATGTACAAAATGATGAAATCCATTAATGGGTCAACCTGGGAATCTGAACTTTTTTTAAATCTGGGACTTTGTGAGTATATGAGACTTTGAAAAAAATAAAGGTAGATATTGAAGTTTATTCTAACTCTTATATAATGTTCTAGATTATGTAGGATAATTGAGAAAAAAACTCTGAATGATCAAACTCGAAGACTTTAGTTTACTTTTTTCTTTAAATGAACTTTAATTTTTTAGAGCACATTTAGGTTCATAGCAAAGTTGAGTGGAAAGTACAGAGTTCCTGGGTACCCCCTCTGCCCTACATCCTGCACCACACTAGTACATTTGTCATAACCAATGAACCTACACTGATACATTGTTATCACCCACAGTCCATAGTTTTCCTTAGGGTTCCCTCTTGTACATTCTTGGGTTTCCACAAATGTATAACTATGTGTATCCACCAGTATTGTACAGAATGGTTTCACTGACCTAAACATCTTCTGTGCTGTGCCTGTGCATCCTTCCTCCTCCTCTAACTCCTCCCAACCACTGATCTTTGATGTCTCCATAGTTTTGTCTTTTCCAGAAAGCCATATATTTGGAATCATACAGTTGCCTTTTCAGGTTGGCTTCTTTCACTTAGTAATATGCATTGAAGGTTCCTCCATATCTACTTTACTTTTTGAATCTTTAGTATTGTAAAGATTATCTTATTGAAACTTTTTAATGGATTTTCAATGCAGATAACAATCAGCCTATACATATACAATATAGACCACCTTTACTGTAATTTATAAAACTGTTATACAGATTTTTGTAAGGTATTTTTAAGAACAAAGTATGTGGCACCTAGCTTTTCTGAGATGGCTTATTATAATAGGGATGGCAGCAGAATTATTTGATAAAGACTATGATATCTAGAATTTAAAAAGTGTGTACTTTTTAAATTACAGGCTGAACATTTGATTGAAAAACTAAGAAGATGAAAATGTCAACAGTGGAAGACTTTCCTAATCTTGGCTCAATATTAACTAATATTTTGATCCTTTTGATGTCTAATTGCAGTTTAAGGTTTATTTGGTTGCATGAGAAGCTATTATTGAGTAGTTTTAAATTTTTTCTGATTATATTTTTCCTGATAATCTATGACACAGTTATATGAATGCTTGTCACTGACTTATAGGGTTTAATGGTTATCTGTCTAAAGATTTCGTATGTGTGATGCTACAGAAAAATCCCATTTAAAAGAAATTCTGTTTATCAAGAAAGGTTTTGCATTTTTTAAAAGGTCAAAATATTTTAATTTTTCAGTAGTCAATTATAATAGCATTTACTTGGGAAGAATAAACATCTACAGGAAGTACTTTATTGGTACCTTTATTACAGTGAAAGAGAGAAAGAACTTAGCTATTTCTTGACATTTCTACAGTTTTTGGCTGGGGCTGGGTTTGAACCCACCACCTCTGGCATATGGGGCTAGCGCCTTACTCCTTTGAGCCACAGTTGCCACCCTGACAGTACTACAGTTTTACATATAAATTTTCAAAAGAATACCATACTACTCAGTGATCTGATCTTAAAGATGAAAAGAATTATATGTGTGTCACTTTTTATCAAGTTTTAGGTACTGGTTTTTATTTCTTGAAACCGCATATCTTTTTAATAAATTGGTCCTGAAAGCTGTATAATATATATAACATAAGTGGTTCACAGAAACTGCTTTATAGCATTTTTTTTAAACCAAAGGAAAGGCTCAGCGCCTATGGCTCAAGTGGCTAAGGTGCCAGCCACATACACCTAAGGTGGCGGATTCAAATCCAGCCTGGGCCCACCAAACAACAATGATGGCTGCAACCAAAAAAATAGCCAGGCATTGTGGTGGGCGCCTGTGGTCCCAGCTACTTGGGAGGCTGAGGTAGAAGACTCGCTTGAGCCCAGGAGTTGGAGGTTGTTGTGAGCTGTGATGCCACAGCACTCTATCCAGGGGGACAGCTTGAGACTCTGTCTCCAAAAAAAAAAAGGAAATTAGAATTACAAGTGGTTAAAGTTAGCTTTTTTTTTTTTTTTAACAATCATGAAAAAAAAAGCCTTATTTGAAAGTGAAGATAGATGCAGCTTTAGATGAGAAAATTATTTTAATGACACAATGTTAACACTGATATTTCAACATCTGGGATCAATATTATTTCATTTGTTTATTATTTATTCATTTAGCAAACATTTATTGAGCACTTAATGTGTACCAGATACATCAGGAAATGAAGGATGGAAATGAAAGAAATGAAAATGGAAAGTCTGCCTACAATTGCTAATACAGGGGTCAGATAGAATTTAGTGTGTTAGGTGCCATAATGCTACAGAAGAGAATGTGGAAAGGAAACACTTCTGAGAGCCGGTGGCAGTGGAACTGAGTATTCAAGACGGAATGTTAGGTGAGTAGACAGTGACAGTTTAGGCTAAGAAACTCATTGTACTTTCCTTGAGTTCTACTTAGCCTATTACTTACAGTACAATTGATGTAAATGTCCAGATTTCATCTCATTCACTGAAGGTGAAGAGAGAGATTTGGAAATATGAGTTACGGGCTTTCAAGCTGTGATGCCACAGCACTCTATGGGGGGCCACAAAGTGAGACTCTGTCTCAAAATAAATAAATAAATGAGTTATGGGTTTTCAAAATTAGATTTGAAGATTCTCCAGTACTGCTTTGTGACATAGCTCACTGAGCACTTACATAGATTAACAGCTACAAGTTTCTATGAATCAGAAATATAATTAACTTCAGAGAAGGGCTTTTTAACAGATGCAACCATTGAATGTTTTACTATGTGAACTTACAGTAACAGACGTGACATTTTAAAAATAACATGTAAAGTATTTAAGGAATTCTTTTTTTTGAGACAGAGCCTCAAGCTATCCCCTGGGTAGAGTGCTGTGCCATCACAGCTCACAGCAACCTCCAACTCCTGGGTTTAAGCGAGTCTCCTGCCTCAGCCTCCCAAGTAGCTGGGACTACAGGTGCCCACCACAACACCTGGCTATTTTTTGGTTGCAGCCCTCATTGTTGTTTTTTGTGGGCCCGGGCTGGATTTGAACCCGTCACCTTAGGTGTATGTGACTGGTGCCTTAGCCACTTGAGCCACAGCAGCCGAGCCAAGGAAGTTTTAAATCCCTTGAAGTGTTACCATTACAAATCAAAGTATGATTGGAGACTATAACTATGGGCAACTTTGGAATCCTAAATAAAAAATATAAGTGTCAGCTGGATCTTTTTGGTGTTCTGTCTTCATGGTGGTATCCACGAGCAATATCACTAAGTATGAAACCTTTTTGGTTTTTGGAAGAATCCACCCACACTTGGCATTTTAAGCATTTAATAACGAAACATTTACATAGCTATGAAAAAGTGTTGTACAGCCGCTGCCATCTTGCTGACTCTGTCTTTTCCTCTACTTTTAGCCTTGCCTTTGGAACACATTTATCTTACTTTCTCATTAGACATGTTTTAATTTTCCTGAAGCCTTCATTCTGGCCTGCATACATGGCCCACAGGAAATCACCTAACTTAAGTAGGCTTATTTCAGCTGTTTTCTCAGCTAAAGAGATTCTCTTAAGATTAATTCTCAACCCAGCTGGCAAGAGAGAAATATTTTTGTATTACATGTTCCTCAGAGAAAAATATTTGCAGCACTTTGAAAATTTATCACATAAATTCTCTCCCTAAAAGTGGGTAAGAAGACAACAAAACATGCAATTTATCTGTGTTACCAGGGGCTTTTGGGATGTGAAGCCCATTCATCCAACCCCTTTTTTTCTCAGGAAGTTCTTAAACCTTAGTGTGCTTCAGGACTACTTGGTGGACTTCTTTAAAACCAACTGCTAGACCTGTCTCCTCAATTTCTGATTTGGAGAGTTTGGGTGTCAGGGAGGATTTTGTGTTTCTAAATGTTTTCCAGGTGATACTGGTGCTGCTTCTCCAGGACCATACTTTGATAACTCCTGCTATAGTGGTTCTAAACTTTGCTCACTAAAATTAACAACAGGGGAGCTTTTAAAAATCTTGGTCAGGGCACACCTCAGACAAATTAAATTTTAGTCTCCAAGGATAGATTCTAGTCCTCAGTGTTTAAAAAAATCCTCTGGTAATTCCAATGTGCAGCTAATTTTGAGAATCTGTGCAAAACCCCGAACCTACAAAGCTGAAGCCTGGAGCAGAGTGGATAATATCTAGGTTTTGCTTGACCTTGTATTTGGAGCAGAGTAAAAGAAAAATGAAAGCTTTTTGGTGTCTTGCAATCTTAATCTCATTGCAGACCAAAGAATCAAGCTAAGGACTGATCCAGAGAGGCAATTATGGCAGGCCCTAAGTTAGGATCTTTCAGAAAACTTTCTATTTCAGCAACTTGCTGAAATAAGAAGAGAATTCTCTAGTTTAGTTCAATCAAGCAGCCATATCATGTTTGCCTGGAAATGTATGGCCCTGAATTATTTGAATCATGGCAGCACTGGAGTTTGAGGATGACTAGGAGAGAATGCTCAATCTCTAGCTCATTTTCTTTCACGTTTTTTTTCTGTGCACAGAACTTTCTTCACAGATACCAAATTAGAGGGCATAGTTTCCCCCAGGTTTGTTTGGGGCAGGTTGAAAGAATGGGATCTACTTTTCTCCACTTCTGGAGATCTTGCTTGTTGGAAATTTGACCTGGAGGAGCTGAAATCATACTTAAATCAACTCTAGCTACTTAAGTCTGAATTCATATTCCTGATTATTTCCTACTAGCCTCAACACAGAGGTGGCATGTTATAAATCAAAGCTCAAAATTCCTCTTTAATTCCTGGTCCTTACTTCCCAGAAATGGCCTCTGGTTTTCTAGTAATAGGCAGCTTATGCCAGAGGCTTCAATGCTTGCATTAATAGCAGCCTCAAAGGAGCCAAGTCTCTTAAGAAACCTGCCCTAGAAAGAAGAAACATGGATGGGGCTTTAGATAAGTTCCCAAAAGTCAGACTATGAACCTCCTCGTTTCTTATAGTACAAATGAAAAAAAAAAGTCTCTAGATCAGGGTGTCCAATCTGTGGCCTGCAGGTTGCACATAGCCCAGGATATCTATGAATGTGGCCCAACACATGATCATAAACTTACTTAAAATATTAGAATTTTTTGTGACTTTTTTTGGTGGAAATGGGTTGTGCAGTTCTTAAGCCTGAACTTTGTAGATGGTAACATCCTATCATGTAAAATAAACATACACATGTTCTTGCTATTTGTACACATACATTGCTTTAGTTTTATGGGGGTGGATAACATGCAAATATCATCATTTCCTTGTGAATTTCTTTTCTTTTTTTTTTTTTTTTGAGACAGAGTCTCACTATGTCATCACTCAGTAGATTGCTGTGGCATCACAGCTCACAGCAACCTCAAACTCTTGGGCTTAAGCCATTCTCTTGCCTCAGCTTCCCAAGTAGCTGGGACTATAGGTGCCCACCACAATGCCTGGCTGTGTTTTTGTTGTTGTTGTTGTAGTTGTCATTGTTTGGCAGTCCCAGGCTGAGTTCAAACCCATCAGCTCTGGTGTATGTGGCTGGCACCCTAGCCGTTGAGCTACAGGCACTGAGCCAATAGTATGAAGTTCATAAAAATATTATCAAGTCATTTATGATACCAAAAGCAAATTTGTGCCAGAATTTGACTTTACAGATTTTGCATTTTTAGTGGATTTAACTGCTCATTTAAATGAGTTAAATATGCATCTTCAAGGTGAAAACCAACTTACCAATATGATATTTTAAACTGTAACAGCATTCCAAATGAAATTAAAATTATGGGGAGCACAAGTTAAGGCAAAAAATTTTATGCATTTGACATGTTGGCACTCCTGTGAACTGGGAAAAAATATGCAGCCTTGCTTTTTGATTTGGTGCAAGAATTTGAAAACATTTTAAAATTTCTGGGCAGATAATATTTTGGTGCATTTGTGACTCCATGTTCAGTCAACATAAATATGTTACCTGCCAATTCTTAAATGGAATATATAGTGCTGTAGTCTGACATTCAACTTACTGAAAAATTTGATTATGTCTCTTTCCTGGACTTTTACAGGTCCTATTTTCCCAGAGTCAATTACGTGGCTTCATAATCATATCTTATTCCTACATTTTGGAAGCTCCTACATTTCTGAGCAACTATTTTCAAAAGTTTCAAAAGTAAAAACTATTTTACATTAAGAGTAAAATTATAACCAAAACATCTGATGTTCACCTCAAGAACTGAGTTGGAATTGTAACTGCTTCCATTGAACCAGATATTGATCCAATTAGTTTCTCCAATACAATCTAAATTATTCCATTAGTTTTATGTTGCCTACTTTTCTAATAAAAAATATTGAAAAACCAAAGACATTTTATTACTTAGATATGTACATTTTCTGTATTAGTGATCACAAACTTTGGACCTGTTCAATGATGTTAAGTCTCTGAACGCACCACTGCATAGTTAGGATTATTATATGAGGATTTTTTTGCTTATCTTTGGTGGCAAAGACCATGAAAATTATACTTGGACATGTTTATTTACTCATCAGCTTTTGTCAGTGTTTGTGTATTCTTTCAGTATGGCCCAGAGAAGCCAAAAACACCCCTGCTCTAGATGCTAGTTTGACTACCAAAGTCCTTACTGTCCTACTTCTCCTTAATTGCTGTACTTACGTTTAAACACTTGATGAGTCCTTGGAAGGCAGTTTAACTGGTTTCAGATTAGTTTCACACTAACCCCAGTGGCCTGCAGATGGTTAATCTTTACTTTCCCAGACCATGTATCCAACAGTTTGAGATTCTTTTTTTTTTTTTTTGCTGGGGCCAGGTTTGAACCCGCCACCTCCAGTATATGGGACTAGCACCCTACTCTTTGAGCCACAGGTGCCGCCCTGAGATTCTTAATGTAATTGGTCTCCTGCTCCTTTCTTGAGTGAAGATTTAGTATAGATTTAGTCCTGATCCTA
The DNA here is from genome assembly GCA_963574575.1 of Galagoides demidoff. NCBI lineage: Eukaryota > Metazoa > Chordata > Mammalia > Primates > Galagidae > Galagoides > Galagoides demidoff. The sequence goes on from CAUYQV010017909.1 coordinate 78,332, forward strand.
CAGCAAAGCATCCCAGGTGAAAAATCATTGAAACTTGATTCAATGAGGATATTTTAGGCTCTGTTGTCTGATATGTTGTCTCTACATGGAATCATATTAATGTAGGCATGAAAGTCAGTAATTCTTTGATATTCCCTAAACAGTTGCCCCATCAAAATTTCATGTTTGGAAATTTTACTTAAGATTTGACAAATTCTGCATCATCCTTCTCCTACTATTTCATTGGTTTTCTGTCCCACTTTGGCCTCTCTTTTTGAAGAGTAAACAACTTTTTCTTGTCTCAGAGTGTACTTTCATCTCTTTTTCTGAGCTTTGGGGTGAGATTTCAATGCTCTTCAGGTTCACCTCAAGCGGACCTAAGAAATTTTCCTAACAAAGGTAGACCTTTTGCTAATAGGAATTCTCATGGTTTAAGAGAATTCCTTTTGCTAATAGGAATTCTCTCAGTTTAAGAAAAAAGTCTCCCCTAAATGTCATTTATTGGCCCCACTCAGTATGCCAGGCATTAATTAAAAGCTTATAACATTATTCCATCTAATCCTTTTAACAATCTTTTGCTGTAGGTGCTATTATTTCACCTTTGATAAGAAAACAGGCTCAGAGAGCTTAAGACATTTGCTTAAGAAGATAACTGAGGATCTATGGATCTAAGTTGACATCCCAGCTTATTCTTACCATAAAGCACCAACCATGTTCCTGGGAAATGGTACTGGAGGTTCGTCAGATACTTACTTTTTTGAACTTTGCAGAGTTTCACAGTGGAATGCAAAAGAAATAGGTCTCAACACTGCAAAGGGTCCAGTACTCTGGAAAGCAATAGCATATATACATAGAATATACAATTAAAATCTATTTTATATATTGTTACCATTAAATCTGTGCCAGTGTGAATGGTAAGAAACAACTTTCATTGATGGTTTTAATTTACAGTTGGCTGTGGATTAGTCGTGTTTGTTTAATAAATAATATACCCTAATGCGTATTATCGCAGACTTTGAGTGTTTGGTTTGTGTTAAGCACAGAATGAATCATAAGAGATTATTTCGGTCCTGAAGAGCTTATTCTAATCGGCATATAAAGCCTGTGGTTTTGAAAAGTTGTTGCAAAAATATGAAAAGTATACTAAATGTTAAATGAGCGGTCCAGGGAGGTAAGACTCCAAAACCTAAGATGGTCGAAATCTCCATGGAAAAGGTAAAATTCAGTCCAGATTTGAAGAGTTGTAGAGAAAGCTGAAAGTCTATTCCTGGTGGAACGGTCACTGGGAACTATGTCTTACTGTAACCTGCTCCTAAAAACAACGCTGCCCCTCGCACCAGCGGCTCCTACTCAGAGACCGCACCCGGACAGGTGAAGAAGCGCCCCGGGCCTGGGGCGGGGCTCGGCCTTTGGGCGCGAGGAACGACGGGACAGCCCTTGCCTCGCCGTGCTTCCGTTTCCGGTCCTCAGGCTCCGCCCCAAGGAGGGGCTGGGCCCGGGCACAGCGAGCAGGCGCACGCAGGCAGCTGCAATGGCGCCGCCGTGCACCTGGAACAGGTATCTGCTGCTCATGGCGCAGGAGCACCTGGAATTCCGCCTGCCGGTGAGCGCGTAGTTCCCTCCGCAGTTTCGGACAGAAGAGGGCAGCGGAGTGAAGTTAGTGTGATGGGGTGACCTGCACAGCCCGAGGATGCGGGGATTCGGGGAACTGTGTTGGTCGGGGCAGATCACGCGTCTCCAATCCAATCCTTTGGCCCGTTGGGCGGGGTGAACTTAGCAGAGGATGTGTGAGAGAAGTCTGGCTAAGCATTTTCATTCATTTCTATGTCTGTGTGCTAAGTACCAGAATTAGGCAGGTGAATATGACCGGTCGTCTCACCCCAGGTGCTTTTCTTCTAGCAGAGGATAGAGACATCTGGCAGAAATGGAATGTTCTGTTTTAAATGTCAGATTATGCGAGTCAAACTTAGTGGAGGGGGGTAGTAGTAGGAATTAGATGATAGACAACTTGGCAAGTGTTTTATTCATTTAAGAAGCATTTTCAGTGCGCGTGTAATCAAATGTGCAGATTCTGGGCATATAAGGATGACAAAAACAGCCTCTTCCTCCAAGTAGTTTTACTCTCTATACTAAACAACCGAGCAGACACATAGTGTAAAATTATAAAATAAGGGTGGTAAATGCAATGAAAGAGATGCAGAATAAGAGGAGTATGAGGCCACAGAAATTAGGAGGGCAACATTTTAGAGAGAAAGGATAAATCAATAATGTTGAACGCAGTTTTGTTGTTGTTGTTGTTAGAAAAGAATGAAAAAATGTTCTATGATACTGTCTATTAGAGGGTAATTAGTTGATTTTGCTAGAGCTGTTGCGTAGAGTTTTGGTGAGAAATATGAGAACATACAGAAGGGGGATCTTTAGGAGGTTTTCCCTAGAGGATGACAACTTACACTCATGGATGAGTAGGAGTTAATTGGCCCAGGGAGAGAAATATGTAAATTAGAATTACAGGCTGTTCATTTTTAATTAATCACCAGCTGTGTGATTGAGAGTGGTGAAGAAGAGACCAAGATAGGTAGATAGGGGCTAGAAAATGCAAAGCCTTGAATACCCTCGAACTTGGAAGAGGTATTTATTGACTTATTTTAAGTAAAGAAGCCACAAAATCTACTTTTTAAAAAATCATTTTGACAGCAATATGGAGGATGAATTTGAGAGGAATAAGACTGGCATCAGGGACTGGTTGGGAGTCTGTTAGATTAAGCAGGCCTAACCTAGGGCAAGGGGTAAAAGGATGGCATAAATGGGAAAAATACTTAAGTGATAAAATATTGGGTCTGGATTGGTTAAATGTTGGGGGGGGAAGAGGGACCAGTGAAGGATGACTCCTTGGGTGCATATAGGAGTGTCTCCATTTACAGTATTTCCGAACACAAGCAGAAGTATGATTTAAATTTTGGGTGTACTGAATATGCTGCAGTTACAAGACATAGCTTGGTAAGTAAGGTTTTTGATCAACACACTGAAAGTATTTTGAAGAGAATCACAGTGTATTTTCCTTGATACATCATCTTGGCAAAAGAAAGTAATATGTTTACAGTTATGAAATAATACTCAAATAAAAAAATCACTAATGATTCCATGCCTTAGTCTTTTCTTGTCTGATTTTATACTGAAGGAATATTTGCAAGATCAATAATAGAGTTTCAGGTTACCCTCCAAATAAAAATTTCAAAATTGCTTCATTCAGACTGTGAAATCTTTGTTTCAATTGTTCTTCTCTTAAATTATCTTAATTTTTAAAATTAGTTTTTATAATATTGTGATATGACAAAATACATCTATATTTCTATAATATTGTACAAAAATATTCATTGTTTT
>CAUYQV010017910.1:0-31805 GCA_963574575.1 Galagoides demidoff
TTGTGGCGGGCGCCTGTGGTCCCAGCTACTTGGGAGGCGGAGGCAGGAGACTCGCTTGAGCCCAGGAGTTGGAGGTTGCTATGAGCTGTGGTGCCATGGCACTCTACCCAGGGGGATAGCTTGAGGCTCCATCTCAAAAAAAAAAAAATAGATCCATGGTTGCATAAGTGTAGAGAGGTCGGGAGGAGGACTGAGTATGAATAGGCATGAGGAATATTATGGAGGGGTTAGATGTGTTTCTAAATTGATTAACTGTGATAGTTGTATCGCTCAATAAAGTTACTAATACTCTTCAAATTTACATCTGAAATGGTTCAATTTTATGACATGTAAAATCTACTCCAGTGAGGCTGTAACTGGGCAGGATTTTGGTCTTGAGAAGGCTCCACTACAACTGGAGGATTCACATTCAATGTGACTTATTCCCATGGCAGAAAGACTCAGTTCCTCCACACAAAAGCCCATACAAAAGGCTGTTCCAGGGTCTTCACAAGCAAGCTGTCCAAAATAGAGAGGGAGCCAGAAGTCACCTGTCTTTTTATGACCTTTCCTTTGGAAGTCAGAGCATCACATTTGCCACATTTTCCTCACTCGAAGTAAGTCACCAAGTTCAGCCTAAACTCAAGGGGTAAGGGGAAGAATTAGTCTACCTTGTGAAGAGAGGCATGAGAAAGAATTTGTGGAGACATTTTCAACTCCCTTCCATAGTCTCCCCTCAGACCACGAATTATTTACCTTCCTTCAACATACAAAATACATACACTTAACTCCTCCCAAGACTTCCAAAATTTTCATCCCATTACAGTACTACAGACTAAGATTTTTGTCATTGAATTTACATCCCAGGGCAGATGAGGCTCCTTCAACAGGGTCCTTCAAGTTCAGTTCCCCGTGATCTGTGACCCTGTAAACTAGAGAGACAATTTCTCCTCCCTGCTCCCTCACTTTCATACACATACAGGATGATTGAAATGGACCCTCGCGTTCAAACAAGGGGGAGAAAGGAGATTCACAGGAGTATCTGATACATGTACACAGCGATTAACACAGGGGCCATGTTAATGATGCCTTGATTAGACTCCCAAGAGTCCTAGGAAGAACACTCAACGGTTCTCAGCTTGTCCTTTGGACTCCAGATTCTGGTCTTATTCTTCTTCCTTGAAAAATAGCTCAAGTTTGCAGCTGACTAGTTTTCTAAGCCTGTTTTCTGTTTGTAGAAGTTTGGGAGTCCAAATGATTTTTTTTTTTTCATTTTGTATTATCTGTGACTCTTTCAATCTAAGCCGACAATGTTTCTGACAACATAATTCTCTATAACTCTCTTGAGAATGTTGTGGAACTTCTATGAATTGTATTGAGCTGTATTCCCTTAGGTAGAAGCCACACTCGCGAATCTCTTTTGTGATTTTCTGACAACATAATTCTCTATAACTCTCTTGAGAATGTTGTGGGTCTTCTACGAATTGTAGTGAGCTGTATTCTCTTAGGCAAAAGCCAAATGCACAGATCTATTTTGCTATTAGCCTTTCTCTACCTTTGGCTTGGATGAAGTTCCTGAGCGGCAATAACCTTAGAAACACTTCAGTTGGATGAAAGTGTTCTTGGTTCTTTTTGAGAACTTAAGTAATTTTACAGTCCCATTTTCAGCTTTATATTTAGATGAGGTTTTCCTGATGGTGCCCTAGATTTGTTCTTTGACAGAACCCATATCTTGATTTTCACATGAATTGGTATCTGAAGGGCTGGTAATTTTCAGAATCAGCAAATTCTGCCACTTTGGGCTTAGAATTCTTTCCTTTAGGTTATCTGTCTATAATTACATGTCATTATAAGATCTGTCTTAGCATTGAGAATCATTATTATTGTGACTATTACTATTATATTAAATTAGCCGAAAGTTCAGAGTGGACAGAATGATGCTAATTGAATCTGATAAGTATAAATGATGTATCAAGCTCTGACCCCAGAGCTTTTTCTAAATTGTGTCAGTTCTCTTGATAGTCATGTATTAGTCATTTTAAGTGCTTTAGAATTTACAGAGATCTTCTTAAAATCATTGTCTCTTTTTTGTGATGGCTGTAATTGATTTAGTTTTGTCTCTTTTCTGCCTTATAGCATAGATTTTTCTTAAATCTTCTCAGTCTTCTCTGTCTTCAAGAGATCACAAATTGAAGCCACTTGAGTTCTATCAGAGGTGGAAGACAATTTGCCAACATCAATTCCAAGGCATTACAGAGGATCAAATAACTTCCATTTTGCAAAAGCAGTAGAATTCTAACCTAAAAATAAGCAAAACTTCCAAGACCACTATCATTTCATAAATTTCTCAAATTGAAGACTTAGTGAACGTTTTTGCTTTAAAGAAAAAGAACTTACCCATTAATTTGTCTCTTTCAGTCTTTAAGAATCTGAACTTATCAGTCATGTATTGAGTTTGCTGGATTCAGAATAAATTACTTCTTAAACAGACACTATAGGAATAGCCACCTAACTTTAAATGATGCATTTAAGTTTCTCAAATACTTTTATAAACATTCGAAGCAATGAATGCTGCTTCAGGGCTACGGCATCCTACTCCCATTTTAAAGATAAGGAATCTGAAGATCAGAGTGGTAGGCAGCTTGCCAAACATGCCACAACTAGTACCTTGGGCCCCTACCTTCTGACTTTTCCTCAACGCTTCTGACTCCTGAGCAACCAGAGGAATTCCTCCCCAATCCAGACTGAAATTGGAGGTTTGATCTCTGGGGAAGTGAGCCACAGCAGCTCTGAACTGGGTATACCAGGTGCAGATGGGAGCCACTGAAATGTCACACCAAAAATAGGGCTATTAAGTAAAGTATCTCAAGAGTGGAAGAAAAAGTATCCAATGTACTCAGTACTTCTATGAAACCAATTTATATTTACTCACACTTTTTTATGAAAGAGAGATCACAATGATATCCCAGGATGAAGGAGAGAAACAGAGTAGGAAGGGGGAGAGGGGAGGTTTGATAAAGGGAGGGTAAATGCTGGGACCACACCTATGGAGCACATTGCAAGGGCACAAGTCAAATCTATCAAGTATAGAACATAAAGGTCTTTTTTTTTTTTTTTTTTTGAGACAGAGCCTCAAGCTGTCCCCCTGTGTGGAGTGCCATGTCATCACAGCTCACAGCAACTTCCAACTCCTAGGTTCAAGCCAGTCTCCTGCCTTAGCCTCCCAAGTAGCTGAGACCACAGGTGCAAGCCACAATGCCCAGCTATTTTTTGGTTGCAGCCATAATTGTTATTTGGCGGGCTGGGCTGGATTTGAACCCGCCACCTTAGGTGTATGTGGCTGGCACCTTAGCCACTTGAACCACAGGCGACGAGCCAGAACATAAATGTCTTAACACAATAATCAAGTAAATGAGGTGAAAGCTATATTAATTAGTTTGATGTAAGCACTCCAAATTCTATTAAAAAATCAACACATTGTACCCCACATAAGCATAAATGTATTCATGATCTATGTACATAAGACTTAAAAAAAAAGTGAATGTCTACATCCCGATTGGTAAGAACCTTACCTCCCTTGGACTGTGTGGCTCCCAGACCTCTATTAGACAGTCTTAGGATATACACTCTGTGCAGAATTTGAATTATTTCTTCTCCATCAAAGCAAGCTGGGCCCAGATAAACACCTACAGATACTGATATTTCATGTAATGAAAAAGCTACCTCAGGCCTGATCACCCCATATGATGCCTGACAGTTAACATACTCTTCCTAACCATCCGGAGTTCCTTGTCACTGCCTACATGCTTTACACAGCCAAAGAATGTCGATGTTTAAGGGACATCCTAACATGAAAGAAAGAACAAATTAAATAAATGGAAGAACAAGAGAAAGGAGAAACTTGTGTGGAGCAGTAGAAAACTAAGACTAACAAGCTGTAATTTCCATCCTTAAAATTAAAAAGTACTGTGTCAATGGGACAAGAATCAATGAATTCAGAGAAGAGTTTATGGAATTATACCAATAGGATTTAGAAAAAAAAATTTTTTAAGTTAAAGGTCAATTGAAGGACTAGACAATAAGGTTGAAGAAATCCTCTAATATGGAGGGAGAGAAGTCAAAAATGGAAAAATAAGAGAGAAATTTATAAAAATTAGAGGAGTGAGTGCTATAACTTCTTCACTCTTCTTATTAGGAGGTAAAGTGTAATTCCCTGCCCCTAAAAGACAGCAGGCCTCAGAATGTGGCAGAGCTTATATTCTATGACTTCAATCCAGGCCAAGTATAACTCCTGTTATACTTCTCTAGAACCCGGCCGCCATACTTGGAGGAAGTTAAAGCAGCCCTGTGAAGAATCACACTTGGAAAGTTCCAATCGAAAGCCAGCACCACCTTGCCAGTCCTGTGACTGACCCATCTCTGAAGTGGGTCCTCCAGTCCCAGGAAAGATGCACTAGTGATGTCACAGAAAGCAGAGAAGAAGCCATCCTCACGGAGCCCTCCCTGAACTTCAGACAGGGGAGCAAAATACAGGATTGCTGTTGTTTTAAGCCACATAGCTTTGAGATGGTTTACGTCAATAGACAACTGGAACAAGGGCCAGCATTTGGCTGATAAGAATTTTAGAAAAAGAGATGAGGGGGAAAAAAGAAAACAATAGAAGGAAGGAAACTTTCAAAATAGCAATACAAGAAAAATTCCCAGAACTAAATGTCCAGATTTAAACCAAAAGAAAAACAAAATACCCAACGCCCAGCACAATGTGTTAAAAAATACCTACCCCAAGGTACATCATTATAAAATTTCAGAATACTAGACTTAGGGGAGATGATCCTAAAAGCTTCCAAACAGAAAGAAAAGACGTGTACAAATGTCAGGAATCAAACTTCTTAACAGCAGTCCTGAAAGTCACAAGGCAATGAAGAAATACTTTGACACTATTACAGTCTTTTGAACCCAGAATACTATTCCCAGTCAAACTGTTAATCAAGTGTGAGGGAAGAATAAATACGTACTTTTTTTTTTACATGCAAGTTCTCTAAGATTTTTTCTGCCAAAAGATAGAATAAGCCAGGCTGGGTGCAATGGCTCATGTCTGTAATCCTAGCACTCTGGGAGGCCTAGGTAGATGGATTGCTTGAGCTCAAGAGTTTGAGACCAGCCTGAGCAAAAGTGAGACCCCATCTCTAAAAATAGCTGGGCATTGTGGTGGGTACCCATAGTCCCAGCTACTCACAAGGCTAAGGCAAGAGGATCACTTGAGCCCCAGAGTTTGAGGTTGCTGTGAGCTATGATGCCACAGCATTCTACTGAGGGTATGAGCTATGATGCCATAGCATTCTACCAATGGTGACCAAAAAAAACAGAGAGAGAGAGTAAGCCAAGAGTAAAGAAACCTTGAGATCTAGGACACGGAGATTGAGCACAAGAGACAGGAAAGAATTCCCTGGAGGAAGATAAAGGGGAAACCCACTGTGCCTTCTCAGCAAGCTTAGAGAGCCAGCCATTCAGTGTGGAGAATGGAGGACTTGAGTGGGGACGGCGGGAGCGGGGAAGGTGTTTCTACCATATTGAAAGGATTTTTGCAGTCCTAGAATGCTCTGGTTAGTGCCAGGTAATTGAAAAATTAAGCACAGGCAAAATGTTAAAGAAGCCCTTAATTCTAAACAGTGATAGAGGAAGGAAATGTAAATGCTATATCCTGCAGATTCGGCTAGGATACTGTTTAATGGTCAGGATAATGTACACATAGACCATTTAACTCAACATTGTGAAATCGTGATGTGAATGTGTTGAGAGTGTGGGAAGGGAAGCAATGTGTGTCAGGAGGAGGGGGCAGTTTAAGAGAGCTGAATTGTTTTCTGCCAAGGTACAACATCATCGGCTAACATCTCAAAATGAAAAAGCAACAGAAAACAGCCTACACGGAGAGTTTAGAAATAAGGCTGTTCATTTACACTTAGGTCTCAACCATCCTGATAGTCTTTTCTGAAAGGATCTGCTCCCAGAGAGCAGGTCAGGATGAGAGTGAGGTGCCTAGGGCTCAAATGTGAAGTGCTTGACCCTGAAAGTGAGAGCCACATTATACCCTAGGCCTGCAGTCCCCAGCATCCAGGCAGTGGACAAGTACTGATCACTGGCTTGGAAGGAACCAGGCAGAACTGCAGCAGGTGAGGGCAGGTGATGAACAAAGCTTCATCTGTATTTAGAGGTACTCCCCATGGCCCACAGCACCACCTGTCAGATCCACTAAAGCATTAGATTCTCATGGGAACATGAACCCTACTATCAACCATGCACGTGAGGGATCCAGGTTGCGGCTCCTAATGAGAATCTAATGCCTGACGATCTGAGGTGAAGCTGAGGTGGTAATACTGGTACTGGGGAGCAGCTACAAACACAGATTAATATGGGCAGAAAGGTTTGACTACACAGAGACTACAATAAATCAATTGTCTATAGACTCACATCAAAAACATCTGTCTTTGCCCATCCATGGAAAAAAAAGTCTTTCATTAAACTAGTCCCTGGTCCCAAGTCTTTCATTAAATTGGTCCCTGGTACCAAAAAAGTTGGGAACCACTTGCCTTCTCCTAGTCAGGGGAGAGTCATAAAGATGGTGGTATGAAAAACAAATTGTCGGGCACTTGGGCTTCTTCCATGACCTGGCAATTATGAATTGGCCTGCAATGAACATTCTGATACAAATGTCTTTGTTGTAATGCGATTTTTGGTCATCTGGGAATATACCTAATAAAGGAATTGCAGGGTCAAATGGCAGGTCTTAAGAGCTGTTCGGTCTTTGTTGCATATTCTTTATTTTTGTTATTTGTTGGGTTGGTTGGTTTTTACCATTATTTATGAATGTAGAATATTTTTAGTCCAACTATTTATAAAAATAGTCTAAGGCTGAAATTGACCACTGGCTGTACTTTGCTGACCACTGGCCTAGAACCCAGCTGTAGGGAGCCATTCAGGAGATTTCCCAACCATACCAGGTGGAACCATGGGAAGGGACAGATGGAGGACAAAGACTAAAAGCACATCCCACAAAAAGGCAGTGACAGGAGAAGGACATAAAGGAGGCAATTGCCTCCCCCCCACCCCCGAGGAACTGGCCTCTGCCCTGTGCTTGGGGGATGCCCGCATCCCAGCAGGAGCCTCCCACTGTCCACCTCCTGTGCACCTTTCTTAACCAGGGTGTGGAAGCAAGATCTGAAGGTCCCTGGGCAGCAGTGGGAGCTGGCACAGAACCACTTCCAGTAGGATTGGTGCATGGGCAAGAGCTCTGGGCAAGGCTAGAAGACACAGGAGGAGACTGTTAGGCTGCACAGGCCTCGGCAAAGTGGACATTTGTTTCCCCATCACTGGGGAGGGAGACGCACGGTGAAGCTCCCAGCACAGCAGAGTGTGAGACGTAAGTAGCAGAGAGCATGCCCTGACTCTCACCTGGGCCAGGTGCTGCACTCAGTGCTCTCTATACACTGCCTTGCTGAACCTCCATCATGTACCACGTGGGACTGACTTAATCCACCCCAACTCCTGATCCCGTAATTTAACTACAACTTAGAAACGCAACCATGGAGATGGTGACAGTGACCTGCTGACTGTCATTCTCCAACAGCAGGTCCTCAGACAATGGGCTTGCTTTGCTGAGCCTCAGTTTCCCTACTTGTAAAACAAAGATCATAATTGTAATGTGAAGGAAAAGGGAAGTGTCAACCCCATATTCAGACCAGCCCCTGGTACCAGGAACATGATCAATGTTTGTGGGGGGTTGTTATTGGGGTGGTTCCACAGTGAGACAGCTAGCGGGGGTGGAGGCAAGATCTAGATTTTGATAGATCACTAGCTGGTCATAGAAAAAAAAAATGACCATTCTGAGTTTCTAAATTTCCTCTTTTGAAAACAAAGCTGCATTTCCTTTCAACCTTTGAAATGGAGTGAAGCGAAATAAATGTTTTTTAAATTGTTTTGTCATACCAAGAAGACTTCCTGACTAGTTCGAGATTGATATAATAATGACATGTACTTGAGAGCAGGAGAGAGGTCATGGTCAGGGAACAACTGGCCAGTTTGGACTCCAGAAGGCAGTGCGTACTTGGTAGAGAGGGAGACAGAGAGAAGTGAATGTCCACGGGGGGTTTTGCAATGGCCAGCACCTTCATGCATTTCAATTCCACTCCAGGTGAGTGTTCTACCTGTTTTTGTGTGGAAGAGAAATCTGAACTCCAGAGAAGTGAAGAAATCTCTCCAGGGTCATGTAATCGCCAAATGGTATCTGATTTGACAATCCCTGCTCTTTATGCCACACCAAGATTTAAGCAGCTGTTCAAAAGAACCGAAGAAGAGGTGTCATGGATGGAAATGTACTTAAAAGGCAGTGGATCTCATAGATAAGTACTAGCCTTCCCCATTCACCTCTTCCATCCCTGTAACTTTGGATAAGGGATTTTTTTCTTGTCAGCAAGGCTTATGCTTGTGTCAGAAGAGAGCCCACGCAGAGTAATCTAAGTGGCAGACCCTCCAGGATAGGAAAGAGGGAAGCTGCTCATGCTGACAGTTTGAGAAAATTCCATACTTTCTGTGAAGTATGTGCTTGTCAAGGAATAGTGAGACAGCTGGAAATCTGAACCAGGCAGTAATTGCAGCTAACCTGAGGAGGGAGGAGCTTCCTAGAACATATTGAGAGATTGCGCCTCAACCACGTGTGCCCTCCTGCATTATTCCTGTCCTTCAGCCCAACTCTGGCTGTCAAGAGCAGAAACCCTCCTCTTTTCCGTGGGCCAGGCACTCACTTCCATAGTTATCTGACTTTGCTGCACAAAAGAATCATTTGTGGAACCTGGTAAAAAAATAAATTTCCAGACCCTCACAGGAATTCTGATTAAACCTGAGGATTGCGAGGAATTTGCAATTTTCTCCAGCTTGCTCTCCAGGTAATTTGGGACACACACGAAGACACATTGGCCCAGGGCTCCATTGTGTACTGCAGCTAATTGAACAATTGCAAGAACCCAAAGAGCTCATAAGAGACAGGGATGGCACAGAAGCATGGAACCAGCGGGTATATCCAGGGTAGGAAGTCAAGGAGTGTCTGTGAGGTCACATTTCAACCGAGACCTGAGCCAGAGGACTGGAAACAGTCAGAGAGGAGACTTCCAGGCAGAGGAAACTGTCTCAAGCACAGGGTTGGAGGGAATATCACAACATGTTGGAGAACCTAAAAGATCTGAACAAGTCCAGGGTGAAAAGGGAGGGAGAGAGAAGCTGGAGACACACAGTACCAGGGACACAGGCAGGAGTCTGAGCAGACAGCACCTTGTCAGCTATATAGAGATGTTGGATTGTATGTCAAGGTCAATGGGAAGCCGTGGGGGTTTTAAGCAGGGGATCTCATGCTGGCCAGACTGATGTGTTTAGATACTTTCACTGCTCTGTGGGGCATGGCTGGGGAAACACAGGGTTCCAGTAAGACTATATGCCAGAGTCATCCAAGTGACAGATGAGAGAAATTTAAAACAGGATGAGGGTAGTAGAAATAGAGAAAAGAAACAGATGCAGGAAGTACTTGGGAAGGGAAACCCACAGGGCGGGTTTGCAGGAGAGGAAGAAGGTGTCAAAGAGAACTCTCAGATATTTAACCTGGTCAACCAGGATGCTATTGGTGGCATTTACCAGATGAGGGGTGGCAGAGATGAGCTCCACTGAGTCCAGGTCAGGTCCTCATCTGAGCCACACTGCTGCCTCCCTTGGCATCCTGCACACAACTGGGCACATGTGAGGGGCTAGAAATAAACTGCAGAGATAAGGAATAAGGACGGAGAGATGCGTTTGGGAAATGTGGAGTTTCCTGTGAGATATCCTAGTAGAAATGCCAGATGGAACTGCTACCTGGACTTACAGAAGAGAGCGCTGGGAGAGTGATGCCTGTCATTAGGGGTCATCAGGATGGGTAGCTAGTTCTTGAAACCATGGAAGTATCTGAGCTAATTAGGGAGTAGAGACAGGAGAAGGGAAAGAAGGGTGGGGAGAGCACAGCCCCAGTGCGCGTCCTGTGGGGAGTGTTGGATGGGAACAGACAGCAAACACACCCAAACCCAAGGTGAAACCGGATCTTCAGGCCAAGGGAAGTCCAATGATCAGAACCGGAATTTAAATCAAGATAAACTATGCAAAAGCTTTACTTGGGCTTTGCTTCTGGAAGAAGCCATTATTTATTACAGAGCATCACCTACATACTCTTCTAAAGAAGCACCTTTGAAAGGGCTAAGGGAAGATCACAGGGGACCCAAGTGTGCCAGGAACCTTATAAATGTTATGTAGAGAGGAAACTGTACCAACTGCTTCCCATTTTCCAGGCAATTGTGCTCAGCATTTCACAGCGCTATTTCACTTATTTCCTCACTTTTTAGATAAGGATGCTAAATGCCAGAGCATTTAGGAGATTAGTCCAATCTCACACACCAATTGGTGGAGCCTAGATTCAAACCCAGTTCCCAAAAATCTTCCCCAGGCATTTGTCTAGGTCATGGAACATGGAGAAGGGTGAATTCCCAGTGACTGAGTATAGGCTGGAGATACACTGTGCAAAGTCGAAATGTTCCCTCCTTAGTGGCTGAATCAATGGAGCCTTTGAAACCTGTCCCTCCCTTCTGCAGGCTGGTGTGAGCTGTGCCCTGGCGGGACCCCAGGGACTCCCTTCCCTGGCCTCTGTTGAGATCTGCATAATACCTCCACCTCTGCTACCTGAGCACTTTCTCTGCCTGATTTATGGGCCTGTTTGTTGTACTTAGATCATAAATCTCCACCCCTAGGACATTTCAATTCTGGTATTTATTGACCAAAGACAACTTGTGTTAAAAAGAAAAAAAAATGTTTTGAGATTTTGCCAGATAATCACTACAGAAAATTTGAGAAAACACACTGTCCTCGGGTAAATGAAATTCTGCAAGTCGTTGATTTTGCTACTGGGGTAAATACCTTCTTTGTGTACTATTTTATGACCTTTTTTTTTCTCCTTCTGGATTTGTTTCTGTTCTAATAAAAGAGGCAGATTCTTCCTATGTGTCTCTTTATCACCTCACCAGTTCATCAAGAGAAAAGGGAGAAGAGGAATTGTCAAAAGACACTTCCCTCGGGGCCTAGGAAAGTTTTTATTCCTTTGAACCAGAACTTTTGGCCAAGTGTGTCTCAAAAGCGTACAGGTGGCAAAACACCTGGAGAGGAACTGTGAAATATAGACACCTTCAATGTAAAAAACCAAAGATATAAAGTGAGCTAGATCTGATACTGATGCCAGATTCTAGTATAGACAAGCTTAGGACTTTAAAGAACATTACTGGAGAAGAAGTTAAGAAAACTGTCCCCAGTTGGCTTTGCTTAGCCAAAGCACACGTGTGTCCCTGTGCATGGCTGTGTGAATTTAAAAAATATGGTCAATGGTCAATATTAACGATAGACCACTTATTCAGTTCACAGAAAAAATGATGTTCTTTGCTGTAACACAAATGGGAGACCCTTGTTTTAAATAAAGGTTCCAAATATTCTCAAGTCTACAGGGCTCGGGAAATTCAGAGAAGAGAAATTGGCATAAGAAAACAATGATACATTTCTAAACTATTAAGAATAGTGTATGAATGTCTTACCACAACAAATAAGTAAGCGAGGAGATGGTTATGTTAATCAGGTAGATGTAAGCATTCCACATTGTATATTAAATCAGTACATTGTAACTCATAAATGCATTCATGTAATGTACACTGTTATGATTTAATAAAAAATAAAAAAATAAACCACAGAAACCGTCAAGAGTCTCCCTAAGACTCTAAGAACCTGGAAAGCAGTTGTCACTTTTAAAAAAAACAGTCACCCCTTGGGTCCAAGGTGCTATAGCCTTGTTGGAGCATAGACACAAGGTCTTTGTCAAGTCTCTCAATAGAGGCAGGAAATTCTGATTTGAAGGTGGTGAATCCAAGTTTTAAATAATTATTGATAATTTAAGAAAAATAGTGTGAGGCCCAACCAAGCAAAGCACATCTACAAGGCAGATCTGAGAAGGGCTGTGGCTGTGGCTATGGCCAAGGTTAGAGAATTGCTGTGACTTCAGAAATGTGGAGCATTATGAACAATTACTACTCCTTGGAGGAAGATATTGGTTCCTGACTTTCTGTGGTTATTTAGGTTGAATGTTTGTGTTTGGGCACAGATATCTGGGGCTTTAAGAAAGCAAAAGAGGCTTGTAGGACCTGAGTGTCAGCCACTGCCCCTACCCCTCTCTGAGGCCCTGACCCATCTTTTCTTAGATAACCTGGACCCTGAACAGGTTTGTAGGGCTGCCCCTGACCTTTGCTCCACTTGGGTATTGCTTTGATGTCTGTCTGCCGGTGATAATAATAATAATGATGGCGGCAGCAGTTTTATTGGACACCTGTCACCTGTGAGTTGTAGTGTTCAGTTCTTTATCCAGTCATCCCACCTTCTCTTTGAGGTTGGAGCTCTGGCTACCTTCGTTCTGCAGATCAGAAGCTGGAGAGGCTGAGATGCACAGCCAGGGCCCCTAACCTGGTAAGTGGCAGCTTTGTTGGCTGCAGAGCCCACACCCATGTCCTGTTACCTTGCCTGCTGCATGCACAGCTATGCTCTTTGACCAGCCTCTCACTGCACCTGCCTAGGCTCCACCTTCTCCTGAAACCCACTTCTGGGTTGGCCTCTGTGCACGCTACTGTCCAGCCTCAAGTCTCCTCCTGTACTTGGCTTGGAGATTTCTTCCCCAGCATTGTCAGTTGGCATCAGCCTCCTCCCTGATAGGCATGTGTCCCCCATCTCTATGTGATATGTCCCCACTGGGGACACATTGCTAAAATTGTCTTCTAGATTTCACAGTGAAGCTTGTGAGCAGTTGTATGGAGTTGTCTACCAGCTATCTACTAAGCAGTAGTGCCTGAACTTTAGGAGCTAGGCTTAGACAACTTTCTGTCCCCTACTTCCACCCCAAGTTTCTCACTCTCCAAACTCTGTGGCATCATCCTGTAAGTCTCTAATGCTGTTGGCTCCTCCCCATCACTACCACCACCTCGTCAGCCCCAGCTCATGTTACCTTGTGCCTGACACTTCCAAGCCTTCCATCTGGTCCCTGCTCCTCTGATCCTAACCACTTCCAACACATTCTCCGCACTGCAGTCAGCATGACCATAGGAGTCTGATCATGACTCAGATTCAAAGATCACGAAAACTTTGAATGTTTTCATGGCTCCCTACTGGTCCTCATAAAAAAACACAGCCTCCGCTCCCTACCATGAGCTAACTCCTGACTATCTCCCTTGATTGATTTAGATTTCAGCTCACAGGCAACTTCCTCCACCGCCAAGCTAACTAAGGACCTCTTTATTACATACTATTAAGGTTCCTGGACTTATCCTTTATAGCATTTATCTCCATTTTAATAAAGTAAATAACTGATTGCTTAACTGGTATGATGTCTGTTTCCCTTGCAAGAATTTAAATTTCACAAAGGAAAAGAATGGAGGTCTTTGCTCTCAGATCCTCAGTGCCTAACAGTGTCTGTAGAGAGAAAGAAAAAAGACACTGAGGACGAAGGGCTTCCTTCAAGATGTGAGTGAGCAGCAGAAAGTCCTTCTAGTCTCATTATACCATAAGCCCCATGTCCAGAATCATTTTTGCAGGCAATTACTAGTGTCCTTTTGAGATTTGGAATCTTAGTCTTTGGAAGGTGATTTTTGTTCCTTTATTGGGGGAAGTTCTGTATTTGGATTTCACTTGTTAACATCATCAAATCCATTACCACTGAACATGGGGATAGCATTCACTGGGCACAAAATGCCCTCTCTGCCCAGAGCACACACATCCAGGGGTGTCAGTGAGAACCATCAGATAGCATCTTTCTTATCAACCGACCACATGGACCGACGCATGTTTTTCACTTCCATGATTTTTTCCAATTAATAAGTTAACCTAGCCACCTTGTATAGATTCTATTCCTTGCAGAAATATGGAACCTTTATCCCAGATCACATGCTTGGGAACTCACAATTGCAATGACATAAAAGTAATTTGCCTGGGGATTACCAAGGCAGGGACCAAACCCTATCTGAGTGCTTATGTGTGGGCCACTTGGTACACAAACCATCACCTTCAACTTTGTAGATGCTATAGCTCTGGTAAGTTTGTTCAGGCGAAGAATTGGGAAAGCAGCTTGCCTCATGCAAAGGGGTTGGAACTCAGGGAGAAGGCAGAGGGAGACAGACAGAGCTGCTCATGACCCAGAAAGTTTACATTACAGGCTCTGCCATTACGGAAGACGTGTGTAATTATCAGGCAGTTCCGAGAGGTCTCTGAATGAAACCCACAAATAAAACTCTCCAGTTCCTGGTGAAGCCTTCTCGATCCCTTTCCAAGAGGAAACAATGCGTCTGAGTAACCTTTTAATGCATCTCACTTTCTCTCGCTGATACACTGGATAATTATTTATTTTGTTGTCTAATTAGTTAATTAGGCTGGCGTTGTGTTTTAAGTTGAAAATCCTGTTGTTTAGGTACTAGAAAATGGCTTTTTGTTTGTTTGGGGTTTTTTGCAGGGTAATGGGGACTTATTAATTGAGTGGCTGGCTCTGGGTGAAGCTGCTCAGGGACCCAGTGTGGATTTTTCTGGGAGCAAATTGATGCATTAGCTGTGGAAGGCTGTGTTCAAAATAAGAGCACCTGGGTGCAGGCAAAGTCTTGGTGAATGGTTTTAGCTGTCACTTCATTTCCTCATGTTTATATGGCAATTTACAGTTTGCAAAGCCTGTTCACTTAAAATAGCTCATTTAGTCCTAAGTAAAAAGCCTTTGGAATGTGTTTTATTACTTGTAATTTACGGACGAGGGTCTAGTCCACGGTTGGCCCAGGTCCCTAGCTGCCCTGCAGTACAATCTGTCTGTTAAATAGGGCAGCAAAGAGGAAAATTAAAGAGAGTACACTCTGGAGTAGAAGGTCATAGGTTTGAATCGAAGCTCCTCCACTTTTTTATTTCATCCAACAGACACCAGCCAAGTGCTTGCCTGGTCCTGGATATTGGGCGTGAATAACACACAGCTCCTTGCTGTCCTGGAAGGGTCTGGGACGGAGGGAGGGCCATTCTTGCAACTTTAGCAAACCTCTCTTGCAATTGGGAGCATTCTGTGTCCTTTGAAGGACTCTTACCAGGTTGAGAGACAATATCTGTCAGGGGCCGAACACAGCGTTAAAACCCCTCTGGAGGTGAGTGAGGGTGGGAGTGAGCCTTGCTTTGATGCTAGGTGCATCTCTCACTCCGCTAAAACACAGGCACCGTCGCCTGCTCCTGTGAACTGCCTTTCCCAGGGCCCCAGCAGCCTTCGTTGCCTTTGTGCTCTGGCTCTTCATGCACCTTCATCCCACTGGGTTCTGGTGACTCTCACACTCTCCCTTCCAGAACCTCTTCCTCCTCCACTGGCGACTTGGGCTCATGTAGCAGGCCCTGGACTAAGAGCTACATGGGCCGCCTTTCAGTTTTCACATTATTCCATCTTATTTTCACATGATTCTATGAGGTGGTGTTGTAGTTCTTTAGGACGGTGGGAAGAAAGTAGCACAGAGTGGGTGCCTTGAACAATGGGAGTCTGTTCTCTCACAGCTCTGGAGGCTGGAAGCCTGAGTGCAGGGTGTCGGCTGGAGGGAGAGTGGGGACGTGAGGGAGCATCTGTTCCCATCTCTCCCCGGGCTCCTGGGGGTTTCTGGCAATCTTTGCTGTTCCTTGGCTTGTGGAAACATCGCTTAATCTCTGCCTTTGACTTCATGTGGTGCTCTCCCTGGAGCCATGTGTGTGTCCAAATGTCCCCTTCTGATGAGAACACTGTCCTGATAGATTCAGGGCCCACCCTATACCAGGATGACCTCATCTTGACTAATCACACCTGTAAGGACCCTGTTTTTTATTGAGGTCCCATTCTGAGGTCCTGTGGGTTAGGGCTACAACATGTGAATTTTGTCAGGACATGATTCAACCTACGATAGTGGGTGTTATTCTTTTTTCCACTTCCCAGGGAAAAACATGAACCTCAGAGAAGCTATATGCACCAGGTCTCAGAGCCAGTTTCAAGGCAGGGCCACTCTAGACCAAATCTCCCAACAACACCAGGCAGTAGAATCTTCTTTGACAAATGGCCTCTCTAAAAACAAGAGGCCAGGCAGACCTTGGTTTGGAGGTGAGAGAGGCTCCTGGTAGATGTCCACAAGGCTAGCCTCTGCCCACTTCTGTAGTTGTTCCTGGGAAAGTTTAAGGATCTGCTTCAGGAAAGCATCAGCCACATCTTCCTTATAGCCAGGAAGCTGCACTCACTTCTGCTCATTATTTTCTTTCTTTCTTTTTCATTGTCTTTCTTTTTTTTTTTAATTGTTATTGCTGTCATTTGTTTTATTTTGTTTTTTTAATCAGAACTTCAAAATTTAGGGACAAGGTGCCCCCTGGGAACCCATGCCATCTCACTCAGGTGAGTGCTCACCTGGCACCTAGGCCTTCAGTATCTCATCAGACCTCACCTTTCACTCCTGAAATATGTTCCACATTGACATGTCCTTGAGCCATGACCCAAGCTATCCCTGGGCCTGCTGACTGCCCTGTCTGCCTTCCAGAGCCAGCTAAGTGCCATCTCTCCACCTTTGCTGGCTGCACCACTTATACCTGCAGGCAGAATGAATGTTTCCCTTTGCTTCCATTTTTGCTAAAATGCCACTTTGTATTACCGTGTGGTGCATTGGAATGATTTCAGCTCCTCTTCCAGCTTCTACCTTTAGACTGTGTCCTGCTTATGCAAATACATTGACTTTGACTTTTACATCCCTTCTAGCAGGTTCATCCTTATATGCCCAGTGCCAGGCATAGGTAGACCTTGAAAATAATAGGAGCAGAATAAATGTCACTTGAGAATTATTGTGTCCATGTCTGGGGACTGGCCTTCAAGCAGGATACTGGGGAAGAAGGGGAAGGATCTGATTTAGATAAATATTATCAAACCCACAAGGGACAATTCAAACTCAAGGCACAGGAAGAACACTTGAAGGAAAGACCAAAGTGCAGCCAAAATAAGAGGGGGGACAAAGGGCCTAAAGTCATAGATGGGGGCGATGCTAGGGCAGGTGAAGTGAAGGCTACCCACTTGTTACCCCACCCTGCCATCAGGATTTGTATGCATAACCTATAGGGAATCAAATTTTAGGTCAACATTTGGGAAAAAATCCTCATGGAACTAATAAAAAAAAAAACAATATAGCATAAATAACAAAATAAAATAAGAATGAGTTTTCCAAGTCCAGGGCAGAAGTTCTTAACCTGGGGTACTTTTGTTCCCCAGAGGACCTCTGGCATTGTGGAGAGACATTTTTGG
Source organism: Galagoides demidoff (assembly GCA_963574575.1). Classification (NCBI taxonomy): domain Eukaryota; kingdom Metazoa; phylum Chordata; class Mammalia; order Primates; family Galagidae; genus Galagoides; species Galagoides demidoff. The sequence continues at coordinate 17,384 of CAUYQV010017910.1, forward strand.
TTGTCACACTGGGGAGAAACGTACTACTGACATTTCTCTAGTGGGCAGAGGGCAGGAAAGCTGCTAAACATCCCACACTGTACAGGGCAGGCCCCCAAGCAACGAATTGTCCAGCCCCAAATTGTAATCATGTGGCAAGATGGAGAAACCCTGTTCCAGAGGTATTTAATCTCAAAGCAGAGTATACTTGGGGATTACAGCCCAAGACTCACCAAGGAAGCTGGTTAAAAATACATACTCTTGGGTCACAGCTCCCAGACATATCATTTCAGTGAGTCTGGGGTAGACACAGGAGCAAGTCCTATGTTAACTAGCATCCCTGGTCACCCTAAGCAGGAATGTGGGGCCCACACTCAGAGAAGTAGCTTGCCAGATGACCTCTGAAGTCCCTATGGCACTGACATCTCCCGATTCCAGGAGAGAAACTGTAGAAAGGTAAAAGATACTTACCTCATTACCCACCTTCAGAAAACACGAGTTGAAGGGCCCAATTAATTAGTATTTTTAAAGAACATGGAGATCTACTTTTTTTTAATAAGAAAATGAACATAAGTGCAAAGCATCATGACTACTCATTATTTAATTTAATGATTTGTGAAGATTCAGTTGCCATGGCAACTGAGCACTATTTATAAAAATTAAGAACATAAATTATAAATAATAATATTATTACAAGCAGAAGGGACTCGAACCTCTCAATCAGAAAGGAATAATTTCCAGATTGGGGGGAAAAAAAAAACATTGTTTGCATCACATATGGGGAAGGGTACTGGCAAATCTACATTTGCACAGCATTCCAGAGGGAGAAATCAGGTCAGGATGATGGTTTTATGTCATCTGCATGACAGTCCGTGTCTTTGTTCTACAGAGTGTATCAGACCCATTTTGCGATTCAGGAGAGCAAGGGGTTAATAACGGTGTCAGAGAAAGCACAGAGGCAAGGGTGAGTTGTCACCTCTGAAAGTTAGAGTCACCCCCCCCACACACACACACACATGCACACTTCTACTATGGTGAGAAAAGCCAGCTTCCCAGTGCTTCCTAGACACAGGGAAGGCCAGGCCAGAAAGAATGTCCCCAATTACTGATGGACAGATACCATTTGACTGGACTCACTTTAATTTAATCAGCATGTTCACATGTCATGTGCTAAGATAGTTGAGGCCAAAGGAGGTCAGGCAGCCAAGGAGGCTGAGAGAGAGCCAATGGAACAAAATTCTTGCTCGGAGAGTTGGCAGCAGATACCACCGCTGTGTGATTAAGGGTTCATGTCATCATACATAGGCTCCTCTGAGTTTAGGACAATGAGTTCCTTCAAAATTATCCACAAAGGCCAATCAAGGTCACTCACTCAAAAAGTTGGTGGCAGAGGTAGTGTCATAACCATCTCCTTGGTCAGACTTCTCCCCTTTCTGTCCTCCCAGGGCCATCTCTGTGCAGTACCTGCCATGGCCAGTTACTAACTGGCACTTCTGACACCATTCTGGTACTCCCTTGGTAATCAGCAACACATTCCAGCTAGAACGAGGCTGGATGGTGCTAAGAGATTTTTCTGGTGAGGCACTAAACAATGTCTAGTTAAACATCTTGTTTCCCATAAGAGTTGGTTTTTCACCCTAAATTTTGTTTATACTATGGATATCCATTTAACTGCTGTTCTTCCTATGCATTGCCTGTCCAAAGTCTGCCCATCTTACAAGTACTAAAATAAGTCACCACTGACTCCAGAAATCCTTCCCTGATGCCTCCTACCACGCATTATTGGAAAGCAGAGGGAAAGATGGCTTTGCCAGCAAAGCCCTTGTCACAGGAAGAAGGTACTGGCTTTTGTTCTTGGTTCAAGTTGGTTTCTACCTTGGCACACAGGTCTGCATCTGAGCAGAGATATGGACAGCAAGCTCTACTGGCTGTCAGCATGAACCCCAAAAAGGCTGAACCCAATATAATGCTCTTGTCCACTGAATTACTTTAAATTAAGGTGCTTTTAAGGATACTGGGTTAACCAAAACATATTTCAGGCACTGATAGCAAGTGGAATGTTTACAGAATATAATTCCATTTCCTTGCCATGACAAAGGGAATTAGGTCTTTACAGAGCTGGTGCTAAGATGAATACTTGAACACGGTCAGTGAGCAAAGGATGAGACATGCCAGAGCCTTTGTAAAGAGGGGAAATGCCCAAGTGGTTGAACTCATCCCCCATTACTTCACCCCTCAAAATATTTAATTTACTTTTTAAAAAGGTAAGTTTGTTAAGCAATGAAATTGTGATATACATTGTCCAATTAAAAGGATAGCAAACTTTTTTTTTTTTTTATCATATGGGCAGGGCTGTTCCCACCACACTACCGTTGACTCAAGGCAAAGAGAAGGAAAAGGAGAAGAAAAAGAAATGGAGAAAGAATTGGACCTATTCCTCTGTTCCCTCCAGAGGTCATCTGGCCACACATGCCATGCATGGGGTGCTGATTGCCCTGGTGACTGTGCTCAGCCCAGCAGAGACCAGGGGCTGCTGGGCAGAGCATTAAGAGTCTGTGTCCACCAGCCATCTTCCCTCTTGCTCTTCTGGATGTACAGGTTATAAATAACCCTGCTTTCAATCCACATAACCTCCTTAAGGCTTTGAGGGCTATTTTCTCTCATGTCTGTCTACAATTTTCTCTATTTGGAGGAAGAGTAGAATACTGGGGTTTATCCATCCCAACTTATAAATGGGAAACTTAGCATCCAAAGATGTTGGGATTACACAGAAATGTGTGAACTTGATCTGAATCCACCACATCCTAATTCCTTGAACTAGCCATACTTTTCACACCATCAGACCTCCCTCCACTCCCAAAGTGGGGGTGCCTCTAGCAACGCTAACATTGCAAACCTATCATCCTCTCCTCCAGCTTTGCCATCTGCTTCTCAGTCTTACCTCTTGCATAATCAATATCCCTACAGTGTCCTTCCTCTGCTCCCTAAGACTGCTGAGAAATGAGGCCCCCCTTTCTTCACAGGTCTCAGGCTCCTACATGCTCCCATCTACCATAGTCACTCCTGAAAATGCATGTCTCTGTTTTCTTTCTGGTGAGAACTCCAAGCCAAGTCTTGTTCCCATGACCCTTCATGCATCCCAACAGGATTTGACCCTGAGATTCAAAAACCAGATGGTTTGTTCAGATCTACTTCAACTTAAATGTGTGTGGGATACAGTTGCCTAAGGATCTCCACATCTACGTGAGCCTTGGTCACTTAGCATCTACCTTGGGAAACTTAAGCAAAATAGCCCTCTGGCATTTTATAAGTAAGTCGCTCCTTCCTCTGTTCCCAAATATCTGAGTTATTTATGCTTAATGATCAGACGTATTTTATGATGTTAGTTATTTCTTCCGAATGAAAGAAAAAGGAGATCAAGAGAAAAACAATCAAGGTGTTTGATCTGTGGCTGGTTGTTGAGATGGACTTTGTAGTACTCAGTGGCATCTTGCTTCAAGGGCAAACTGCAGGCCCCAAGGTCTGTGAAGCAGGCTGACCACAGGGGCTGGGAGGAGAAGCAGCATGAACCTCATGGATTTTCTTCCCAATTTTGGCCTGGTTTGCTCCACTGGGTTTTGTCAATTGACAACCTGAATGCTTATCTGTTAGGATCTATCTTGGGTGAACAATGGGAAATTTGTTTTTATTTTTTCCTTCAGGGAAAAAGAAGGAGATGAGGACAGGAGGGTGGATAGGTTGGCTTGTTTGAGTCGCATAAATACTAATTCATCAAAGGTTAGAAAATGATGCGTTTTCCATGGAGATACTGCAGGCTCCTTGCCCAGCATTCAGATAAACATTTATTTAGGCAGATAGTTTATGAATTATACAGTGCTTTTCAAAAATGGGTGGTACAGGAAAAATTATAGCATCCTAAAATGCTTTCCTTGCTTCCATCAGAACTGAATAAGGAATTTCTACATGAAGGCAAGTGTTTCTGAAGCTGGAGTGCCCCCCGCCACCCCGCCGCCTTCAACAGCCCTCTTGCCACCTGTGGCCTGCACAGTGATGGTCAAAGTCTCCTGGCCTCATAAAATAGTAGAGCTGAAATCAGCTGTTTCAAGACTGGAGGAAAGCTAAGTGCCTTTTCCCCAGAAAAATAAATGTGTATATACCCAACATGTTTATAAAACTTCCGATGTGCATAGCCTGCTTGAGGCCCCCCAGGAACATCCCAGTTAAAGAGTCCTGCTTTAGCACAAATGCCCTATTTTACAGATGTGGAAGTCAAAAGCTAAGCCCAGAAAGGGCCAATTCAAGTAGCAAGTCCATGGCCAGCCAGGCTGGATGTACGGTGGAAACTTCCTGATTCTTGCCCCTATACCAGAGAGAAAACCAAAGAAAACCCAAACCCACAGGCAGAGGCAGACCTGGGAGGGGCTGGAATGACACCTGAGCTAGAGTCGCTCAGAGGTCTCTGACTGAGAATTTGCACCTGCAGTTTACACATCTCGAGACATCTTCCCAACCTCTGTGGTAAATGCAATGCCTACTGCTAACATTTGGGTAATATCAGTTGAATTAACTCCATAAAACAAGCTAATTCCTACTCCATGTCTGAAATCAAGGACGCAAAGATGAATACAAAACAGTATGGTGAAGAAGTCAGAAAGAAAGAAAGAAAGAAAGAAAGAAAGAAAGAAACTAAAGAGCTGAGATCCATGTGGTTTGTACTAAAACAGAGGTAGGATGAGTAGAGGACATGTCAGGAAAGAGAGAGGAAAAATTATTTCTGCTAGGCATACCCCAAAAGCCTAATTTTGGAAACAAAATTTGACCTAGTTCTTGAAATACAAGTAAAAGAAAAGTCAGCGCCTTGATTAAGGTCCATAATACATTTAAATATTGAGAAGAAAAGAAGAAAAAAGTGGAAAGAAGGAAGATGTGTAAAAACAGAAGTAGTCAGTTAAGACAGAAATGACTGTCGGTGCTCCAGACGGAGGGAGTCGGGTACTAGGAATTGGTTATACAGGGTCACAGAATTGCTGAAGACCCAAGTAATAGAATATTGAGAAAACCTAGGGATTAGTAACAGCTGAAGCTACTGACACACAAAAAAAGGAGGTGGTGTCACCAGAACCCAGGCGCTGAAGCCATCTGGTGGGAACCAGAACCACAATGAACACTTCCCAGTGGGAGCTGGAATCGTAAGAGAAACAACTCCTGTTGGAAATGACATTGGGGAGAGCATGGAAAAAATACACTGGCTTCTCCCATTCTTGGACCCTCTAGTCTTCCAGCTATGTCTTCATCAGTCAACCCAGCCCAGAAGCAGGAGGCCAGGGAGCCCAGGGAAACACCCCAATGGGGGAGGGGGGATCAGTTCTTCATAAGGCCCTAGGGAGGCAGCTTGTCATGCTATCCCCATTTTGCGGATGAAGATGCTGAGACTTGGATGCCTTGAGCCACTGCCAAAGGTAGAGTAGCTAGTGTGACCTGTTTGAGGACACAGGCAGATCTCTCTTTCCCCAGAGAATTTGCTCTAAATCATTTCACAAAACTGTCCCAGCATCTACCTTCACAACGTATTTTTCTCATCCATTTCCAAAGAGCTTTCACTTCCTTCCCATTTTTCAAGCTGGACTGATTTCTAAGACAAAACTTACTGTGGTCTTTCTTCTAATCTCAGATTCTATTCACTGGCAATTACTTGCTTGCTTTTAGGAGGTATGGCAAAATTTAATCTTTTTATAAAAAATTTAAAACAACTATTATTAGTGATACCTTTGTCAGATAATTGAGTGAAAATGCCTTCTCTCTTATTACGAGAATTATATTAAATTTCTGGCACTAAAAACAGAGGTCTTATTAGACCTCAGCACTGGTGATCTTGGGGAGACGTGTAAGGATCCTGAACCCAGACTGCAAATGCAGGACCTCACGCTAACCTAAGAGACTTTCTGTTGACAACAGCAAAGCCATTGCCAGCACCCCAAATCCAGAGTGTTCCAAGCCCCTTTGGCAAAATAGAAGCCTCTGTTACTGGTAATTTGTGCTTCAAGGTTTCATCTTGGTCATTACTGCTGCTGCAGCTGATTTAAATATTTTAATGAATGATGTTATTGTCTCTGTGCCTGGGGGTCTTTTCAGCAGAGGTCAAAATTCGAAGGAGGAAAAAAATATAGAAAAACAGCTCTAAATAAGTCACTGACGATGGATGACTCACTTTGGTTGTGTAGCAAAACCCAGGTTAGGGTGTCACCAGGCTCAAGGCTCACAGGCTACGGAAGGATGCCCCTGTCTCAGAGAGGAGGGGCACAGGGACACAGAGGGGAGTCTCTTTGGGAGCAGGGCCACCTCCCAATAGTGTCTTCCTATGATTGAGCCAAAACTAAGGGAACAGGGGAGGTGAAGTGTGAAGAGTGTGCTCAAGGGCATAGCATCATGTTCAAAGTCACTATAAGCACAGGGGCTACTGGAAATGGGCAAGGGGCAGGACAATATGAATCACTTAAATAATGTGGGGGATTCTCTCTACTGTTCCTTAAAAAGAGATTGTGTTCCAAAGTGGGCAAGACTTGAGTGTTGCACCTTTCGTGTTCTTATACTAAATAAGTCCCAGTTCCAACATATGGGAACATCTCACCCTGGAGTGTGTGATGTCCCATTGTTAAAGAAGGGCTTTTCTCACATAACATGGATCCAGGCACAGAATCTAGTTCTGCCCCTCCTGTCCTACTAAAGAAAGAGTAGCATGCTCCCCTACTGGAGAAAAACCAGAGGCAAGAGATAGGATTACTGAGGGGTGGTTCCTCAGCCCCCACATGATGGCCTCCAAGGGGATTTAAAGAGATTATGGTCTTGTGCAATCTTTACTTTGCATGATGACTCCGGGCCCCAACCCTGTGAGTGGTGTGCACTGAAGCCAGCTCCTACAGGGCCTCTGTGCTAACCACACCCACTCATTCACCGGATCACCCATTTGGCAGGTAAACACCTGTCTACCAAGCACTGTCTCGGTTGTGGGCAGTGATCAGGACATGCTGGGGACAGTGACAACTGGACAGGCAGGGGCTCTATCTACTGAGCACTTGTCTTTTGGTGAAGGATGTAGGAAATAAGCAAAAACACAAAGCAATAAATAGTGCAAATTCAGGTAATGATCAGAGTTACGAGTTATGAAGAATAAGAGAGCACACTAAGGAGAAAGAGTAGGGGCTGTAATTTTTAATATTGGGGAGGTAAACAGATTTGAATGATGCGAAGGAGGAAGTCATCCCCATCCCTAGATCTGAGGAAAGAGAATCTCAGAAAAAGCCCTCAAATTGCAAGGAGGTGGTCATGTCTGAGAAATAACTCACATTGCTTCTCCCCGGTAAGTGTGATTCTCCTAGAATACAAGAGGGTAACTGGGAGATATGACCAAGAACCTAGAACCCGTGAAGTCATCAGTGTGACCAAGCCCAGCAGAGAAGGCAGACATGGATGTAACCAGGGAAGGCATTTCCAGGCAGAACTTAGGGACAGAGCTGATACAAATGCAGCTGAACAGGTAAGAACAGAGAACTAGAACCCTGAGTCAACCAAGAGTCAGACCATAAGCATGGACACAGTTATTATTGTAAGAAAAGCCTCACGGTGAAGGTCATCTCTCAAGAATTGGTCTGGACCAGAGAGTGTCCCGTGTGACATGCAAAATCTGGAGTCTAGGGTTGATAAGAACACCAGGATCCAGTGTAGAAGTGTTTTCAAGGGCCTTCCAGGAGCCCAGATTCCTGAGATCTTTATCTTGCTTACTTCTAGATCTACCTGCAGCAAACTGTGAAGTTTAGTTACACATGAAAAGAAACCGTTAAAACAGTACCTGAAAAAGGAAAGAGAGGAAAATCAAATCCATTGAGATTCTTGGATAAGGTAGTTGATACAACTGAGTCTTAGGTGGAGCATCCAGTCCCTGGCACCCAAGGCCAGGGTTACATTGAGGAATTGCTGGGTAAGAGAAAATAATAATGTTTCTTGGGAGATAATTTTATGGCTCTGAATTTATTTTTAGATCCTCATGTAAAGATGCTTTTCTTGACAGTATTTTTATGGCCAATACTTAGGTCAGCTTCTAGTGCAAAGAGATGACATACCTGGTGTGTAGTTGTTGTCTATCAGTCTGGGTGATTCCAGGGTGTGGGTAGGATGCTGGCCAGCTTTTGAGCCCCACCTGTGTCACAATCCTGCCTATTTCTTAGCCTTCAATTCTCCCCTAAACAATTCCCAGAGCATAGCCAGACAGGGTGGCTGCTTCCCGTTGCTGTGAAGGCCTTGGGCTTGCCACGGCCAGTGTAGACATGGAGAATTCAGGAGCTAACAAAAGAGGTATCACCCACCGCCTACACCCTGCAAATTGCCACAGAGATTCCCTGCCTTGAGGATCTGGTCTTGAACAAAGCAAACCGTGTGAGCCCATCGTAATTAAAGTTTTCAAGATTTCTGCTTCAGTTATTTTACTCAAAAAGCATAATCTCTTGGAGGTTAAAAATGATGAAACTAGTATTTACAGAGACTAAATGGTCCCAATCCCTGGGCATTAGGGGGCAGCTTGGGTAAAAACAGGAGAGGGAAGAAGGCAAGGGGGAGGACAAGAAATGTTCTTTATTCTGAGAAAGTTCTGGCAGGCAGCCCTTTGTACCTAACTCAAGTTTTGGAATATTCACTGCACCACCCTCCACCCCAGCCACCATGCCGCCATATTCCCTTCTTGCTAATCCCGGACATGATCCAGTGAAAAGGTTTGTAAATCTCACCTCCATTTTCAGGCTTGGTGCTCCAGGAACTATGCTCTTTTCAGGGCCTTTCACTAGGAACATGTGTGTTTGCACTCAAATATTCACGTCATGTCTAGGTAAAGTCTGTGTCATCTATCCTGAGATGAATCTGTTCTCACTAGGACAAAGAGGAATTATGGTTAAGAAAATTACATGTCTTAAAAATAATAATAATAAACAAATGAAGGGGATACTCAGACTAATGTATTAAATTTGGTTCCATTTAATAAACATCTGTCAACTCTGTACTGGGCAGTGTGTTACTTTCAAGTAACAATAACAGCTGATAACTTCTAGGAAGGGACAACTTAATAAGTCTTTCATTGATTTACAAGACAAACTTGTAAGGGTCTAATTATTAATGTCATTTAATAATGTGCCCATGAGACTTGGAGACAGTAGGTAAATTTCTCAGGGTTACACAGTTATTCAAGCAGTAGAAATGGGCTTGAACACGAGGTTTCCATCTTTCAGTCACATGCTGCTTCCCCTGTACTGGGCTGCTGGTGTGCATGCAGATACTTGGGAGTGAAAGATTAGTCCTTGCCAGCCAGGTGCAGTGGCTCATACCTGTAATACTAGCACTCTGGGAGGCCAAGGTGGGAGGATCCCTTGAACTCAGAAGTTTGAGAACAGCCTGAGCAAAATGAGAACTGACCCATGTCTCTACTGAAAATAGAAAAATTAGCCATGCTCTGTGATATGCACCTGTAATCTCAGCTACTCTAGAGTCTAAAGAAGGAGGGTTGGTTGATCCAGGAGTTTGAGGTTGCTATGAGCTGGGCTGATACTGTCTATCTACTTTTGCCTACCACATGACTGCCTTCTCTCTGTGTCTGTGTCTCTGTCTCTCCTCTTTCCATAAGAACACTGAGCATATTGGAATAGGATTGCCCCTAATTCAGTATAATCTCACTTAATTATATCTGTGAAGACTCTAATTCCAAATAAGGTCACATTCACAGGTCCAGCAGTTAGAACTTTAAGGTAACTTGTTGGGGGACACAACTCAAGATATTCAATATTCATTGGCATCCTTTCTAGCCTACCCTCACAGAGGTTCCCTCTCTCATATTTAAAATAAAAATCATCTTCCAGTAGATAATTGTAAAATATTCAAAGATGATAGAAGGAGGAACTGATCTTCAGGGAAGGAAAGTGGTCTCAGAAAGTCAAGGCTCCAATCTGAACCAGTTCTCTTTCTCCAGTCCACCAATCCTCATATTTTTTTCTTGAGAACTTAATGAGCTTCACCTTCCAAATCAGGAAGTATTGATAAGGAATGGAATTGACCCTAGCTAAGTCTTTGCTAAACTTGACTTCTGAAGTTCCATCTTTAAAAAATAAATCGAGGAAATACTTATTTTGTGAGCTGATTAGAAAAGTCTACATTTACTCTGCACACATAACTTTTCATGCTCCTAAAAATGATTTAGTCTTGCATCCAATGTCTTTTGTGATTAACAGAGTTGTCTTTAATTGTTAATGTTGCTGTTTTTCTTGTCTGTGATTATATTAGTTAAAGTCAATGTACGGAAAGCCGATATGCCGATATAAATGTTAAGAAAGTATTCCCTTTCTTCATGGCTATTTAAGAGTCTAGCAGTGATAAGGTTATATGAAATCTCAATGTATGCATAGCCCAAATGATATTAATATTTAGAAGGAAGTCTGAGCATCAAGTTACCCAAAATCTGCATTGCCCAGGCAAAAGCTTGTATTTCCAAAATAAATTACTTGTAAAACGCAATGTCTCGATAAAATATTCAAGTTTCAACCCATTTTCTATTCCCCATTTAAAATACAGACACACAGTTATGCGGCAGCTTCTCTGTTCATATCTGAAAGTGAGCAGGAGTATTGGATCAATCAGCTGGAGTCAGCAGAGAGAGAAATAATCCCTCCGTCCAAACAAACTGCTGAAATCCAGAAATGAAAAGCAGAGCTACAGAAAAATCTCAGCTCTACAGGGAAGTTTTTACATGTGCATTTAAAGACTTAACTTTTCCTCTACTCCGTCTTAGAGATTTAAGGGTCCTGTTTTAATAGACAAATATGCATGAACTTCACTTTCACCAAAAACCTGTCTATAGATGCACCCAAACTCTAGTAGTTTTTAACCAGAGTTACATTTGGGAGCCGAAAATTGTTTGCAGAGGAATTTAAAAACGTTCTTGTCTTGGGATTAGCTGTGTCCCTGAGCAGGGAGTGGGGAAGAGTAACAATTTCTATAAGCTCCTCCCCTCTCTTCTCTTCTCCTCCCCTCTTCTTCCAGGCAACCTCCCTTCTCCCAGTGCCCTGGGTGGTGGACAAACCTAAAGAAGAAAGGGGAACTCCCTTACAGCAAAAGCAACTTTTGGAACAGAAGTTTCAAAGATCTTGGGAGTCGCCTAGTGACCTGTTCTGCAACTGGGAAAATGGGAGATGACAGAGTCTTGCCCAAGATCTTAGGATGCTGGAGCTCCACCAAGGCATCTTCAGTTGCTTTTCTTTCTTTAAGATTCCATCCCTTGGAATCCTAATGACTCATTTCTGCAGGAATCTCATTATCTTTAGCACATAGAATCCTATACATTAGCTGTAAGCTGGTGCGCCCTTGCTTGTCCAAGGCCAAGTCCTCCACTTCCAGAGGGACAAGCCTTGCTCATTACTCACCATTGGTACCTCAGTTTCCTCACTTTTAAGCTGACTTTACAAACCCTGAGCCCTGAACTACAGAAGCAATGTGGAAATACAAATAATTTTCATGAATTGCTATAATTAGAATCATCTTTTGTAGCTGAAGCAAGTTATGAGACTCTGCTTCATGTCTTTTCTCAATTTGCTCATAAACATTAGCCAGTGATGGCTTCCCCCCATAGTACTCTGGTCACCCTCACTATTTTTTTCTTATTTCTGTTTTTTTTCTCCCTTTAATTCTCTCTTCCTTATTTCCTGTTTACTTCCTCCTTGTTCTCCAGCTTTGACATTGGACTCAATGCTCCCATAATTTTGATATCAAGTCTGGAAGCCCCAGGTTTCTGTTCTCTGACATTTTGAGCTATAAGCAGTTTAGAAGAAGGAGTCAGCCCAGGAGAAGGGGCCAGTTCAGACCAGGGAAGCAGGGATGTCTCAGGGAGAGCAGAAGGGAAGAGTAGATAGGGGTTGGCCAAGCCTGGAACACACAACCACTCCTCATCTCAGCTCTCAGTCCCCACACCCTCCAGACAATCCAGCAGGTCATCAGGTGGACTGTGGGTCAGCAGGTTATGGGCATCTTTCTGGATAGGACATGCTAAGACTGCTACCCAGATTAAGGCTGGACCTACCCAGCTTGCAAGCCCCAGCCCAAACCCAACCCCCTTCTCACCCACCCCAAGAAGAGTCCCTCCTCCTTGTTAGCTCTGCTTATAGTTTCCTTAATGAAGACCCAGATCTTCTGGCTACAGTGTCTAAAAAGAGATGCCACAAGGAAAATTCTATACCAGGAGAGGCAGGGGCAATAAAGGCTAGTACAGAGCAGTGGCCAATGAGCTGCCGAGCATGTGATGACTCTAGCTCAGAAACCTGAAGTTGGGGTCCCTCCCTGAGACCAGAGCCCACTGAGACCTATGGAAACTGGCAGCGATCGACTGAAGAAATATAGAGTTAGAAGCAATGGAAGAGACATAGAGTAGAATTAAAAGTGGGAACTCAGGGGTCCGATGCCCATAGTGGGATTCCAGCAATGGCCCAGAGTGTTTGCTCCACCCTGAGTTTATTGAAGTCTATTTGCCCAGAGGGTAAGATGAGGGAGGGAACAAAGACGTCAGCAGTTTCTTGGATTGATCATATCAGCTCCTATTGTTATTATTATTAAACTTAAGGCTAGCCTTCAGAAATCTGAAATCTAAGCCTTGTATTGGGAGAGCCTCCTGCTTGAGGTCACACACACAGTTTTCTAGGGAGGTGTTAAACTCCCTTAGTTCTCTATGGAGTAAAACACCACCAGCATTAATCTCCTTTGAGTGCATTTCCCTCCCATCACCACCACAGAGGATTTTCCTCTGCAATAAGGGATATAAGCTCTTCTGCCCATATCTCAGAGCATGAACTACTCCCTCAGTCTCTGCCCCAGGCAAATGCAAATCTCCACAGGTATCTGCTTTGCCTCTTTAAATGGGCAGGAAATGCCCTAGAAGATGTATCTTTTCTAGGACTTGCCATAATCTCTTCTATGGCCATTACTCTCCTCAGAGTGCTCACAAACCCAGCAGGGTGTTTATAAACTGTATCCCCAACAGGCTAGAATTTTAGAAAAGGCAAGAAACTTATTAGCTATGCCTAGCTTAAATGCAAAACTAGCTGACTTTTCTTTGTTCCAACTCACTCAGCTTAGTTCTTAGTTTTCCTCTGTTTCTAGGGGGTGCTTTCCTTTGCCAAGAATGGGGTTTTTGGTCCCCATTCTCCTAGCACCTGATGGGGCCACAGCCTTGCAGGAAAAGCTTCCAGAAGCCACTGTCACCAGAGGATGCTGCGCCCAGCCTTTAGTTCCAGAGTCCCAAAACCACACTGAGTCCTCCAAAGTGGCCACACATGGTCCTAGATGAGGACAGCTCTCAAACCCCAGCTCATATCCATGAAATACCACCAAGTCAGCTGTCAATGGAGATGGTGCTGCTCCTGTTCAACACAACCAACTCAACTGCAGACATAAACACACACTTTGCTACATTGAAAATTCTACAAGTACAGAGGCCTTAGCTGCTATGAATTTGTGTTCATGCTTGTGTCAGGCATACATTTGTGTGTGATTGTGTGTATATCTGTAAGTCTGAGAAAGAGGACAGGGAGAGAGAGATATCATAGTTTTATTTTGCACTGTATTGCAAGGAACATAACCATGTCTATGCTTTTGTGGTGTTTTTTGAGACAAAGTCTTATTCTGTTGCCCCAGGCTCTAGTGCCGTGGTGTTGTTAGGACCTAAATCACCACTGAGAGACCACCATACATTCATGTAAAAACAAAGTAGTGCTTTTATTTAAAATTGTAGCATATGCCTGGGTCACTCCACTCCACAGTGTAGCTGGGAGGGGTAACCCTGAAATGGAGTGAGGAAAGGTTTTTAAAGGCACAAAGGGGAATTCTATCTGACATTTGTCAGGAGGGGTTGTCATTGGCTGAGCTGTTGTCCAGGGGTGCTGGGCGCCACCTGATATGCCAGGGGTGCTATAGGGTGGGTTTATAGTTAGGGACTTTTTGGAGGAGGGTTGCCCGTTTACTTCTGTGGGCTGGCTCCACCTGGGCTGATCGACCTTGTCCAGAAGTACAGAAGGGGAGGGGGGAGCCAGTCCCCTTCAGACTGGCTGCTCAGAAATGCAGAGGAGGGAGCCAGTCTCCTTCTGATAGACTGATTCCACCTGGGCAGCCCTGTCCAGGAGGGGAGTGGGGAGTTAGTTCTAAGATGGAGTTACATTAACCTCTTCATTCCCAAATGGAGCTACATTAACCTCTTCAGTGTCATAGTTCACAGCAACCTCAAACTCCCACGTCAAGTGACCCTCTTTGCCTCAGCCTCCCAAAAGGCACTTGCCACAATGCCAGGCTGTTTTTTTCTATTTTTAGTAGAGGCAGGGTCTAATTCTGGCTCAAGCTGGTCAAGAACTCCTGAGCCCAAGCAATCTTC
>CAUYQV010017916.1:0-14401 GCA_963574575.1 Galagoides demidoff
GGCTGCAACCAAAAAATGGCCGGGCATTATGGTGGGCCCCTGTGGTCCCAGCTACTTGGGAGGCGGAGGCAGGAGACTCGCTTGAGCCCAGGAGTTGGAGGGTGCTATGAGCTGTGATGCCATGGCACTCTACCCAGGGGGATAGCTTGAGGCTCCGTCTCAAAAAAAAAAAAAAAAGCTTAAAAATCAGTTTATTTTCTTCCCTTAAAAAGCATGTTTTGGCCAGGTCTGGTGGCTCACACCTATAACTCTAGCACTCTGGGAGGCAGAGGCAGGAGCATCCCTTGAATTCAGGAGTTAAGAGCCCAGCCTGGGGAAGAGCAAAACCCCCATCTCTACAAACAATAGAAAAAAATTAGGCAAGCATGATGGCAAGTACCTATAATCCGATCTACTTGGGAGGCTAAGGCAGAAGGATCACTCAAGCTCAGGAGTACAAGGTTGCAGTGACCTACTACACTCCAGGATAGCAACACAGTGAGCCTCTGTCTTCTCCCCTCCTCCGCCAAAAAAGCATGTTCATTTAGTCATCACAATGATCTTTCTCCACAATCTGGTTTCTTCATACTAACTAATAAACCACTAACTATCACTTTTTTACTACATGCTTTAGAGAGAGCCAAAGGAATTCAGTCACTGAAACAATTACATATTATTTAAATATAGTTTGTTTAAAAGTTTTTCTAACTACAAACAAAAATGAGAATTTGATTTTTATGGATCAGAACAGGATAGAATCAGATAAAGTTTTAGTAAAATTAGTCTCTATTACCATACATGTTAATAGAGAAATGTAATTCAGTTTTTGGCAAAACACTTTTTTCACAAAAGAACAAAACAAGACAAAGGAAAATTTAAAAATACCCCAATTTCCTCAAACCTCTCCCAAGTCAGGCCAAGGAAATATGGACCTACTCAGAGAAAAGAATAATAACCTAATTGACTAATATCTACAGATATCTTACACATTTTAATGGATAAAGTGGTTTCAGTTAAAATAGTATGTACTATCAGCTAAAACCACTGGGGAAGACATATAAAGGAATTAATATAGGGAGTCACCTGTGGCTCAAGGAGTAGGGCACTGGCCCCACATACCAGAGGTGGTGGGTTCAAACCCAGCCCCAGCCAAAAAAAAAAAAAAGAATTAATATAGTATCACTGTGAAAAGGGAGGATTATTATTTTTGTATATTAATTATATGTATTAATTATTTATGTGAGAATTTTGGCAATTTGTTTAAAGAGGGAGAAAAAATTATTCCTTCCAATTGGAAAAAAAAATTATAAAATTAAGTCACAGTATACCAGTTTCCATTCAATGTTTCTTATCTTACACATAGGGTAAGAGCTATATATGAATCAAAGTTCTATACTCACACTGTTTTTATTTGACTCTGGGCTCTACCACTTGCTCAATATGTATAAATTTGGGCAAGAAGCTTAACCCGGTTTGCTCATCTGTAATACAGGGATAATAATGTACCTTCAATTTCTTCATCTGCAATGCAGGGATAATAACAGTACCTATCTAAAAATGAGGTTGTGAAGACGAGGTGAGGTAATATGGGTAAGACATTTGGAATACTGCCTGGTATGTGGTATTAAGTATAAATATCAACTGTCATCCAATTACAAACCTTCCAACAGTCCCATCATGATCTATCCATCCTTGAAGTAGAAACAAGAAGTCACAAGAATGAGAAAAAATAACCCAAGCACTGTTTCCTTATGTTTCACATAACTAAGAATGCATATAAATACATCTGTATTATACTGCTATGATTTCAGGAAAATATATATGGTTGAAAGCCTTGATACTCAAAGTGAGGTCTAAGGACCAGCAGGCAGGCATGGACATTATCAGGGTACCTGTTAGAAGTACAGGACCCCCCCAGAAAGAAATGAAAGATACACAACATACCTAAATAATTCAAATCTGCATTTTAACAAGATCTCAAATGATTCCTGTGCATTAAAGTTTAAGAAGCACTGCTTTCAAGAACACCAACCGAAAGCTTACAAAGTAATATAAACATACAAAAAAAAAAGATACTGTTGAGGTAAGTGTAGGCTACATAGTCAAACCAAACATATTCTTTTGCTACTAAAAAGGATTAGAAAAAAAGTTAATAAATATAATAAAAAGGATTAGAACCATAATAAAAACCAAAATTTATTTTTTTAATCATTTCCTTACCTGATGTTAAGATATGTTAACATCTGCAGGTTTTTAATGGCTTCTGGAATGGTCTTGATGCAATTATGATACAAATTTAATGTTTCAAGGGGTGCAAATAACCACACATCAGAAGGAATTTCTGTAAAACGATTTCTGGAAAGATCTGGAAAAAAAATGTTTTAGTGTCAAACATATGCCTATTAAGCAAGTATTTAAAATATTATCTGCCAATACCTTAAAGGCGAAAGAATATCATTTAGAAATATATTCATATAATGTACATTTGTTAACCAAAAGTATTTGATATGCTTCAGTATCTCTAAAAATCCAAATATGTTATTTATTAATGTCTTTTAAAATATCATGGGGAATTCACCCTGATCTTTAAAATTGCCCATGATCCCATATCCCTCTTCACCTACCTCTTCTTTTTTTTAACAGCCAAACTTAAATAAATACACAACACAACTAAATTTCTTACTCATCATGGATTTCTCAACCCTCTGCAATTTGGTTTCTACTCACTCTTATGTCTACCAAGATTACCAAAAGCCTCCCTATGAATAATCACTCTATCCATCAGGAAAGATTCTCTTCCCTTGGCTTGGAAGACTTCTGAATCTCTTCCTATTAATCTTTCTGGCTACATCTTCATTCTTTTTTTGTTAGATTTCCCTCTATTTGTATCATAACTATTAGTGTCCCAAGGGCTATGACATAAGATAGTCTTTCCTTCTTAAAATATATACTCTACTGGGTGATTTCATCCAACCCTAGAGTCAAATTATATTTATTTATTGACAAATTGCAAACTAAGGATATGTTCTTTTTTTTTTGGGGGGGGGACTGGGGCTGGGTTTGAACCCGACACCTCCCACACATGGGGCCAGGGCCCTACTCCTTTGAGCCACAGGCGCCGCCCAGGATATATGTTCTGATCTTCAGGACTTCCTCTTGATATCTCTCTGGTACCTCAAATTCTACAAGTATAAAATCTGAACTAAAGACTTTTTTCCACCTTACAATTTCTCTCATCTCTCACAATGTCACCAACATCCTCTCAGTAAGTTGCTCAAACCATAAAACTGGCAGGCATCCTTGATTGCTTTTTTTCTAAATTATTCCAAGTACATGCAAATATACTTCCATTCATTTAAGTTCTCACAAAATATTAATGAAATTATGGAATTATTATAACCATTACTCTTAAGGTTTATTTGTTAAATGAGATTTTCTTTTTGAGACAGAGTCTCACTATATCACCCTCAGTAGAGTGCTGTGGCATCATAGTTCACAGCAACCTCAAACTCTTGGGCTTAAGCGATTCTCCTGCCTCACAGCCTCCCAAGTAGCTGGGACTACAGGCGCCCACCAACGCCCGGTTATTTTTTGTTGCAGTTGTCATTGTTGTTTAGCTGATCTGGGCCAGCCTCAGTGTATGTGGCTGATTCTGTAACCATTGTGCTACGGGCACCGAGCCTGTTAAATGAGATATTGAAAAGTACTTAGGACTTTTGTTGGCAGGTTGAGAAATAAATAAATACCCAAAAGGAGAATATCTCAACCTGAGCACTATGGACCTTTGGGGCTCAATAAGTATAGTCTGAGGCTATCCTGGGCACTGCAAGATACTTAGCAGCATCTCTGGCATCTGCCCACTAGATGCCAGTAATGCCCTTGAAGAAGCTAAGGAAATTTCACCTCCAAATTTGACTACTTGATATATAAAGAATACTTTGAATTAAAGGCCACAGGAGATCAGAAAGCACTGGAAGGGGCTTTCCCTCTATCCACATAAACCCTGACTGACCTGATCAAAAGATGGACAACTGCCTCCCCCCACCCATGCTAGCATACCTAGCCCAAACCATTTAAAATACAGGATCTGTCCCTCAGGTGAATTTAGAAGTCAATCTGTTTCCCACGATCTATTCATCCTCCCTAACTATACTACACATTTTCCCCCTCTCTTCTAAAACCCATCTATAAAGGTTATGAGACCATCATTGAGATGTTGGGTAATCACTCTTGTGATTTCCCCATGGGTATGGTATTTGGAAATAAATATTTCTCTTATTATCTGCCTTAATTGTGAGTTCATCTTTCATTGAATTTCTGGGGAAGAAAGGCAAGTTTCCCCTCATTCCTACATCCTCTATCTATGACATCCAAACTATAACCCCTACGGTTTATGGCCCTCACAACTGTTCAGATCCACTGCTTCAGTAATTATCAAATTAGACACCTCATCTTAGAAACTTACTTTGCTTACAGTGGTCCATTATACTTATTTGGCTAAAAACACAAGAATATTATCTACCTCTGTCAGAGAGAACATCTGCAGTCCAGCTTAGCCTACTGTACCTTATTTAATATCTGATCTACCCACAACTACTTCCTATCAATAATGCTCAACTTCCTCATTCTTTTCTTCCCCTCCCCCCCCCCCCGCAGTTTCTGCCCAGGGCCACGTTTGAACCTTCCACCTCCAGTATATGGGGCAGTCACCCTACTCCTTTGAGCCACAGGCACCCCCCTTTTTTTTCTTGAGACAGAGTCTCACTCTGTCATCCTGGGGTTGAGTAGCGTGGTATCATCATAGCTCACAGCAACATCAAACTATTGGGCTCAAGCAATCCTACTGCCTCAATTTCCTGAGTAGCTAGGGACTACAGGTGCCAGCCATAACGCCTGGTTATTTTTTCTATTTTTAGTAGAGACAGGATCTCACTCCTGCTCAGGCTGGTCTTGGAACTTCTGAGCTCAAGCAATCCACCCGCCTCAACCTTCCAGAGTGCTAGATTACAGGAATGAGTCACCACACCCAGACAACTTTCTCACTCTTGAGAGATGAAACCTATTCACTTAGCAATATAGTAAATTCTCTATTTGGAATATTGACACATATATCAATATATATTTGTACATGGATAGAGAGAAAAAGAGAAAGATTTATTCTCACTCTTATCTAATTTACAATTTTATAAATGGCAAGAGAACATTAGCTACATTATATAACATGAAAATTAATTTGGATTCTTCTTCCTCCCACCACAGGATTCTGAGTAACTTAATAAAATGATAAGAATTACTAGAAACCAAAACTTGAAATAAAATGTTCTCAATATTCTGGCTTACCACCTCTTGACACCCAAGCATCATACACTTCTATTTCGTGGGAAAAGGAATTTGCTATTTTTAGTTTGTGATAACGTTTATTACCTTTAGAGTTTTACCTCATTCTTATTAACTTCAGAATCCTAAGACTTGAAAATTACTGCTTGCAATTCATTTGAAATCCTAAATACAAAAGTATGCCCAGTATGTTATTCTGTATAATTCCTATTATTAAGTACTAATGAATAATACAGTGGTCCCAGAGACAGATGATGCTAGTCTATACTAAGATTGCAAGAACAGGGATAGGAGAAAGTGGACAATGATAGAATTTGAAATATACTTAGTAATTAGTACTTACAGGAAATAGAAAGGGACTGGCTACACGGGAGAAATAAGAAGAATCAAGGATGGCACCCAGGATCTGACCTCTCATTTCAGTGCCCAGAACCAGGGACGGAGAGACGCCACCTCAGGGGGGCTGAAATACACCCCCATCAGACCCAACTAGATGGGACTCTTGTTCCCATGAGATGAAGTTAAAAGAGGAGGCCTCTCTGAACCCCACCCAAAATTCATCCATTTAATGGTGAGGTGAGCATTTGTCTAGAATCCCTTTCTGAACTTTTTTTAAGTTTTCTTTCCTTTAACCCACTCCAACTCCTCTTTCCATCGCCCTCCATTTCTGGGCCTCTTAAGCAGTTGTGTATATATATAGACCCTCTCTCAGATTTTTTAACTTTTCTTCCTTTTCCCCCACTCTGGGCCAAAAAATTCCAGTGGTCCGTACCTAACCCCAGCAAGTCCTACTCACCCAATCCAGTGTCTCATGTTTGAGGATGCCCTCCCCTGGGCCTGGACCACTCTTCCAGCTGGTTAAAGGTCACACGCGAAGGCCTGGTACCTCCCTGACCCCAGCCTTGACCAACTACAGACTTACCCCAATGAGTCAGACTCACCCATCCAGTGCCTCATGTGTGGGGACACCCTCCCATGGGTCTGGGTGGGTCTGGGCCACTTTTTTCCGGCTGATTTCTCAGGCTGATTTCTCACATAGAAGCCAGGTAACCTCCCTGACCCAGCATCCGCCACCTCCTCTCTCCTCCTCCTCACAAGCGCTCTTTACATTCTCACTTTAACCTCACATTTTTTATCTCCAGTTTCTGATATGGGAACTGCTCAATCACAGATTCCTCCTTCTTCACCTTTAAGCTGCCTTTTAGCTCACCTGAAGCCTCTGTGGCTCAATCCTTACCCTAAACCTAAATGCCTCATCTTTTTCTGTAATACTGCTTGGCCTATGTACAAGCTAGATAATGGCACAATGGCCAGAAAATGGCACCTTTGACCTCTCAATCCTCACTCTTCTCAATAATTACTGTTGGAAATTAACAAATGGCCATAGATCCCCTACATCCAGGCCTTCCTCCTCTTCTGAAACATTCCTTCTCTATGTTTGTCTTGTGCACCCTCTCAGATTTTCCTTGTGTGGGTCCCTGACCCATCTCAATCTCCACTGCCTTCTTTTGACCTGGCAGAAGACCCTTCCCTTTCCTCCCTTCCACAGTCCCTCCTCCCTATCCCCAGCATTCCCACCTGTAGAATTCCATCCCATTCCTCCTCTCTCTACTGCCCTCCACCCACCTTCTGCCAAATGTGGTAAAGAGAAAAGATGGTGGAACCAGGAGAGAAAAGATACACAGTGGACTCAATTTCCCCACCCCATACTAGGTCCGGCCACACATTAACAGACCTTCCCCTTCCAGATCAACACAACCTCCATACTCCCTCCAAGATGTTGCAGGAATGAAAGGCATTTATTTACAGGGTTCACATCCCCTTTCTCTCTCAGACCTGTCCCACGTAAGTCAGAAAGTAGGTTCATTGTCCACAGATCCCACAAAAATTTAGGTATCTTGGCTCAGCGCCTGTAGCTCAGCGGCTAGGGCACCAGCCATGTATACCAGAGCTGGCGGGTCAAATGCGGCTGGGGCCTGTCAAACAGCAATGGCAACTACAACCAAAAAAATTGCCGGGTGTTGTAGCGGGCACCCGTAGTCCCAGCTACTTGGGAGGCTGAGGCAAGAGAATTTGCTTAAGCCCAAGAGTTGGAGGTTGCTATAAGCTGTGACGCCACAGCACTCTACCAGGGCCGACATAGTGAGACTCTGTCTCCAAAAAAAGACAGATTTTAGATATCTAATGCAATCATATGATCTGACTTAGCAGGATTTATATGACATCCTCACCTCCATCCTATCAACATGCATTTTATCTCTCTGTGTGTACCCGATTTCTAAAAGAAAATACCTCCAAAAACTTCCCCCAGGGCCCTCGAGATCTCATTAACCAGGCCTTCAAGGTGCAGCAGCACCTCACAGCTCCGGTTACTGGCTTCCACCATTAGACAAAATCCAGCTACTTCTCCAAATTCCTCTGGGCAGTCCAAAAAAAGAAAATATCCTCCGACCATGTTTTAAATGCAGTAGGCCAGGGCAAAGCAGTGCCCAAATCCAAAGCCTCATCCCAAATTGTTCCCGGCCTGCAGAGATCTTCACTGTAAGTCTGACTACCCAGGTGCTTCTGACAATCTGGTTCGCAGCCACTCCCAGGACCTAGTGGAATTTCCAAATCTCCTGGACTTAGCTGCTAAGAGTGACAATCCCCAGAAAATTAAGATGCCCCCTGGACGCTATCCTGGAAAACTAAACACTAGGTATTTTTGCTAGTGGAAAGTAGGCAAATCTCCTTTCTAATAAACACGGAAGCAACTTTTTACACGCTGCCATCTTATAAAGGTCCTCTAAAACAGAGATCTCAGTGGTGGGAATTAACGGCAATTTACTGCACCCTCACGCTACTCCACAACCTTGTGGTGCTTGAATCATGACCTCCTTGGTTATTTCCTATTTTAGAGTCACTAATTATGATCTTTCTCATTCTCAGTGTCAAACCAAAAATCCTCCACCTCATGTCCCAATTTACTGACAAGGCCATCACCCAA
Source organism: Galagoides demidoff (assembly GCA_963574575.1). Taxonomy (NCBI): domain Eukaryota; kingdom Metazoa; phylum Chordata; class Mammalia; order Primates; family Galagidae; genus Galagoides; species Galagoides demidoff. The sequence goes on from CAUYQV010017916.1 coordinate 8,303, forward strand.
GAAATAGCCACTCATACCCTCACCCTACGTGGATATCAACCAGTTTAGACTAGACACAAGAATGACACCACTTCTGTCCCCCTCCCATTTTCCATGCAGGCCGCCCACTCTGCCAATCAAAAGCGGTCAAGGAGATACTACACCCATCATCCCGCCTCTGTATAATAGACTAAAAAAACTGGGATGATAGAGCCAAATGGAAGGTCCTGCCTAATAGAACCAACCTGCTCAGGAAGAAATGAGTACATGAATGTCCCAACCAGGAAAGTGAATGTACTACTCCTCTGACCCTTTAAATTCCCATCCACCTTAACCCACATGCCAACTTCCTTCTCAAACTCAGCTCACTTGCCCCCAGGTGGAAATAAAGGCCACTGTTGCCCACACAGAAACTGGACTCCATCTCCTTTCGTTCACATTTCGGAATAATCTTTTATTTTCAGTCTTTGACCTCTCAGGGGTAGAATAGGATTTTTGTACTTTCTGCTATAGTTCTATTCTCTAAAGCAGAGATACAATCAGGAGTTCAACTTTATATGTGTATAATGTGTATAAACCCAAACATCTGATAGGAACCTAAGGACAGTTGTTAAATGAACATTAAACAGATAATTCTAGACCTCAGAAGTGAGTTCTGAGATGAATACATAAAATTGAAAGTTGTGGAACTATTGTTAGCACTATATAATCACAGAAACAGAAGACATCACCTAATATCAGAGCAATGAATTAGAAAATGAGATCAATAATTGGCCATCAAGGCAGCACCCGTAGCCCAGTGGGTAGGGCGCCAGCCACATACACCCAGGATGGTGGGTTCAAATCCAGCCCTGGCCAGCTCAAAAAACAATGACAACTGCAACAACAACAACAAAAAATAGCTGGGACATCGCCTGTGGCTCAAAGGAGTAGGGTGCTGGCCCCATATACCAGATGTGGTGGGTTCAAACCTGGCCCCAGCCAACAACTGCAAATAAATAAATAAATAAATAGCTGGTGTTGTGGCAAGCACCTGTAGTCCCAGCTACTTGGGAGGCTGAGACAAAAGAATCATTTAAGCCCAGGAGTTTGAGGTTACTGTGAGCTGTGATACCACAGCACACTACCCAAGGTGATGGCTTGAGACTCTGTCTCAAAAAATAAATAAATAATGGGTGATCAAGAAGGCCAACACCTAGAAAATGAGCAGATGGAAAACCAGTAAGCAAGAAAACTTATAAGAATGGTCATGAGAAAATATAGTAACCACATGAAAAGATCAAAGAAGTTCAAAAAATGACAGGAGAAAGCACTAAAGTATCAGTATTAATAACAAGAGTGATATTAATGATTTAAATAATATCAGAACATTATTTTAATAACATATGGTCACTTCATATTGGTGAAGGGAATAACACAAAAAGACATTTCAATTCTAAATATTTAGATATTTAGACTACTTAATGCTCCCAGATTTATGAAAGACCTTAATTAATCTCAGCAATATGATATCCTATAAGACCATAATAGCTGGGGTCTTCAACACCCATCTGACAGAATTGGACAGATCCTCTAAATAGAAACTAAACAAAGATACAGGGAATTAAATGTGAACCTAGGGCGGTGCCTGTGGCTCAGTGAGTAGGGTGCTGGCCCCATATACCAAGGGTGGCAGGTTCAAACCTGGCTCCAACCAAACTACAACAACAACAGAATAGCCAGGCATTATAGTCCCAGCTACTTGGGAGGTTGAGGCAAGAGAATCACCTAAGCCCAAGAGCTGGAGGTTGCTGTGAGCAGTGTGACGCTGCCACAGCACTCTACTGAGGGTGAGAAAGTGAGACTGTCTCAAAATATATATATGAATGCGAGCCTAGAACAATTGGGCTTAATAGACATATACAGAACACACCATTCCAAAGCTAAGGAATATACATTCTTCTCATTAGCTCATAGATCATGCTCCAAAATAAATCATATCCTAGGACACAAATAAAACCTCAACAAAGGCTCGGCACCTGTGGCTCAATCGGCTAAGGTGTCAGCCACGTACGCCTAAGGTGGCGGGTTCGTATCCGGAGCCCAGCCCGCCAAACAACAATGATGGCTGCAACCAAAAAATGGCCAGGCATTGTGGCGGGCACCTGTGGTCCCAGCTACTTGGGAGGTGGAGGCAGGAGACTCGCTTGATCCCAGGAGTTGGAGGTTGCTATGAGCTGTGATGCCATGGCACTCTACCCAGGGGGATAGCTTGAGGCTCTGTCTCAAAAAAAAAAAAAAAACCTCAACAAAATTAAAAGAATCCAAATTATACCTTGTATCTTCTCAGACCACAAACCAAGAAAGGTGTAAGTCAACTCCAACAAACGTTTTAATCCCCACACAAAGGCATGGAAATTAAACAACCTTATGCTGAATGACAATTGCATCAAGGAAGAGATAAGGAGGAAATTATTCAATTCCTCAAACATAGGCAGCAGCCTTAGCTCAATCAGCTCAGTCACATACACCTAGGGTGGCAGGTTGGAACCCAGCCTGGGCCTGCTAAGTAACAATGACAACTACAACAAAAAAATAGTCGGCCATTGTGGTGGGCACCTATAGTCCCAGCTACTTGGGAGGCTGAGACAAGAGAAATCACTTAAGCCCAAGAGTTGGAAGTTGCTGTGAGCTGTGACACCATACTACTCTACTGAGAGAGACATAGTGAGACTCTCTCTCTATATATATATATATTAAAAAAATACCTCAAACATAACAATGACGCTACCAAAACCTGTGGGATACTGCAAAATCAGGCATGAGACAGAAATTTATCACATTAGATGCCTACAGCCAAAACACAGAAAAAGAGCACATCAACTATCTAATGAATTATCTTAAGGAAATGGAAAAAGAAGAGCAATCCAATCCCAAACTTAGCAGAAGAAAAGAAATAGCCAAAAATAAGTCATAAGTAAATGCAACTGAAAACAAAAGAACATTCAGAAAATTAAAACAAAAGTTGGTTTGTCGAAAAGATAAATAAAAATCGATAAACGTTTGACCAGATTAACTAGAAACAAAAAAGTAAAATCTCTAATAACCTCTATCAGAAACGAAAAAGGGGAAAGAACAACAAATATCACAGAGATACAAGAGATTTATCTCTATTACAAGAAACTTATACTCAGAAATTTGACGATGTGGAGGAAATTAACCAATACCTGAAATCACACCATCTCCCTAGACTTAAACAGGAAGAAACAGATCTCTTGAACAGACCAAGCACTGAGATTCAAGAAACAACAGAAAATTTCCCAACCAAAAAAAGCCCTGGACAAGATGGCTTCACACCAGAATTCTATCAGACCTTCAAAGAGGAGCTTGTATCTGTAAGGCAGAAACTATTCCAAAACATTGGGAAGGAAGGAATCTTCCCTAATGCTTCCTATGAAGCAAACATTACCCTGATACCAAAACCTACTAAAAAGGAGAACTACATACCAATTTCACTAATAAATATAGATCCAAAAATACTCAACAAAATCTTAGCCAATAGGCTCGGCGCCTGTGGCTCAATTGGCTAAGGCGCCAGCGAGGTTCGAATCCCCAGCCTGGGCACGCCAAACAACAATGATGGCTGCAACCAAAAAATGTCCGGGCGTTGTGGCGGGCGCCTGTGGTCCCAGCTACTTGAGAGGCGGAGGCAGGAGACTCGCTTGAGCCCAGGAGTTGGACATTGCTATGAGGTGTAATGCCATGGCACTCTACCCAGGGGGATAGCTTGAGGCTCCATCTCAAAAAAAAAAAAAAATCTTAGCCAATAGATTACAGCTACACATTAACAAATCTACATCAAGATCAGGTAGATTTCATCCCAGGGATGCAAGGCTGGTTTGACATACACACATCCTTAACTGTAATTTACCATATCAATAGAAGCAAAAGCAAAGACCTCATGACCCTCTCAATAGATGCAGAAAGAGCATTTGATAGAATTCAGAATGCTTCTCTAATGAGACCATTTAATAATATAGGCATAGGTAGCACATTTCTTAAACTGAAGCCATCTACAACAAACCCACAGCTAATGTTATACTGAATGGAGTAAAACTGAAAGCTTTTCCACTTAAAACAAGAACCAGACAAAGATGCCTTCTATCACTACTATTCAAGAGAGTTCAGGAAGTTCTAGCAAATGCAATCAGACAATAGAAGGATATAAAGGGCATCCAAATGGAGGCAGAGGAGATCAAACTCTCACTCTTTGACAATGATATGATTTTTTTTGTTGTTGAGACAGAGCTTCAAGCTGTTGCCCTGGGTAGAGTGCCATGGTATCACAGCCCACAGCAACCTCCAACTCCTGTGCTCAAGCAATTCTCCTGCCTCTGCCTCCCAAGTAGCTGGGACCACAGGCGCCCACCACAATGCCTGGGTATTTTTTGGTTGCAGCTGTCATTGTTGCTTGGTGGCCCGGGCTGGATTTGAACCTGCCAGCTTGTGTGTATGTGGCTGGCGCCCTAGCAGCTTAAGCCACAGGCACCGAGCTGTTATCTTTTACTTAAGAGAACCCAAAAGGCTCAACCACAAGACTCCTGGAAAAGATCAAGAAATACAGTAAAGTCTCAGGATATAAAATCAATGTCCACAAATCAGTACCCTTTGTATATCCCAATAACCAACAAGTTGAGAATGTAATCAAGGACACAATTCCCTTCACAGCAGCATCAAAGAAAATGAAATACCTAGGAATATATCTAACAAAAGAGGTAAAGAACCTCTACAAAGAGAATTATGAAACCCTAAGAAAAGAAATATCAGAAGACATTAACAAATGGAAGAATATACCATGCTGCTCTCAGCTGGGGAAGAATCAACATTGTTAAAATGGCCATACTACCCAAAGAAATCTACAGATTCAATGCAATTCCCATTAAAATACAAACAGCAGCTTGGAGCCTGTAGCTCAAGTGGCTAAGGCACCAGCCATGTACACCCAAGGTGGTGGGTTCAAATCCAGCCAGGGCCCGCCAGACAACAATGATGGCTGCAACCAAAAAATAGCCCAGTGTTGTGGCAGATGCCTGTGGTCCCAGCTACTTAGGAGGCTGAGGCAGGAGACTCGCTTGAGCCCAGGAGTTGGAGGTTGCTGTGAGCTGTGATGCCTCAGCACTCTACCCAGGAGGACAGCTTGAGGCTCTGTCTCAAAAAAAATAAAATAAAATAAAATACGAACAGCATATTTTGAAGAACTGGAAGAAAAAGTTCTTCATTTCATAAGGAACCAGAAGAAACCTCACATAGACAAACCCATTTTTAGTAATAAAAAGAATAAGCCAAAGTCATCACTCTACCAGACTTTAGGTTATATTACAAGTCCACAGGGATCAAAACAGCATGGTATCAGCACAGAAACTGACACAGACACAGAAACCAAATAGAAAACCAAGAGATGAAACCAATCTCTTATCTCATCTTTGATGAACGAAACAAAAGCATACACTGGGGAAAAGAATCTATATTCAATAAATGGTGCTAGGAAAACTGGATAGCCACATGTAAAAGACTGAAACTGGACTTACACTTTTCAACATTTACAAAAATTGACTCAAAATGGATAAAAGATTTAAATCTAAGACTTCAAACAATAAAAATCCTAAAAAGGTGGGAAAAACTCTTGAAGATGCCAAGAATTTTTGAAAGATTTAATGAAGACTTCAGTGGCAATTGCAACAACCACAAAAATAAACAAATGGGACTTAGTTAAATTAAAAAGCTTCTGCACAGCTAAGGAAAGAACAATTAAATCAAATAGACAACCTCCACAATGGGAAAAGATATTCACATGTTATGTCAGACAAAAGATTAGTAACTATAAAATCACATTACAGGCTCTGAGCCTGTGGCTCAATCGGCTGAGGCGCCAGCCACATACACCTAAGGTGGTGAGTTCGAATCCACAGCCCGGCCCGCCAAACAATGATGGCTGCAACCAAAAACTGGCCAGGCGTTGTGGCGGGCGCCTGTGGTCCCAGCTACTTGGGAGGCGGAGGCAGGAGACTCGCTTGATCCCAGGAGTTGGAGGTTGCTATGAGCTGTGATGCCATGGCACTCTACCCAGGGGGATAGCTTGAG